>BHFT01032611.1:0-34367 GCA_004320025.1 Laticauda laticaudata | reverse complement strand
GAGCGTCAAACACAACCTGATTCAGCCCTCCAATGAAATTGAGTTTGATTACCCCGTACTAGAGGATTTAAAATATATATATGTGTGTGCTTTTTTTTTAAGTTTTCGCGGGTACTTACATGGTGTGCTGTTCAGCTGCCTCGGAGTATTATCCCACGTCATTATAGTTGCTTTTAAAGTTGTAGCTAACGTTTCAGCAGAATTCTCATCTGCCATTCAGGCTTCTGTATGAGTTTGCATGTTGGGTCAGGGTCTCACAGGCCGTTGGTTTTAAATTTTGAGGCTAGCCTATTATCTGGGGCAGGATGTTTTTTTTCTATATCTGAGTGGTTGGCGAGTGCTTGCGGCTGTGTTTATTTGGACTTGGAGTTTGTTTGATTGGTGTTTTCTGGTTTCTTCTGTCTTTTTTGTTGGCTTTGATTGGCTGCTACACTCTGTTCCGTGTTGGAGGCTTTCAGTGGCAGCTTGGCTTATGTCAAGGAGGCTATTATCTTATTCGGAAGCTAGGTTTCATCTGGGTGCTGGTTGGGGTGTGTTTGAGCTGGGAAGGCATCAGAGGGAGTTCTGGTTTGTGCCCCAGTGTTTTGCCTGGTTGTGGTGTGGAGATCTTTTCTATTTGAGAGTGCAGGGCCTCCGAAATGATTGACAGTCTTTTATGTGCAATCATCTCTTCTATTCATGCTTTCTGCGTCTTTTTTCAATCTCTATGGCTTCTCTGATGATTCTTGTGGCTGGGGTTTTCTATAGTGGCTATGGGTTTTAGTGCCATTGAAGTTGATGCTGTGGACCTGTGCTTCATGTTTGTTGGACTAGTGAGGAGGTGTGTTCCAGTTTTTTTACTGCATTTTTGTGTTCATCCAGGGGTACTTATTCTTCTATTGGTCTGTGCCAATGTATTGTGCCAGGGCATGATGCAAGGGAACTTTCGTATGATGCCTTGTTTTCCAGGTCAATTTTATCTTTGGGGTTTCGAAAGGATGGCTTGCTATTTTTTTGTCTGTTTTTGAAGGCGTCTTGATGGTTGATGCCTGTTACTATTACTGATTTTGTCTGTAGTACCTCTCTATGTAGGGCAGGGACAGCTGTTCACTAGGTCTGTGATTCTTCTACGGTCTCTGTTATGTCTTGGTGTGTTTTTGTGGATTCAAGCTGTCGTGAGTTTTGTAGAAGCCGATTGGCTGTCAATACTTTAGTCAGGGGTACATTAGTTCAGTCTTTATATGTGTCTTGTCTGCCAGGCGTTTGGTTTGGTAATTAGTGTTTTGGCCACGGAATTTATCATGTGCTGGGTGGTGGTGGGATTGTGCATTGAGGTAGCAGTTTCTTCTGGTTATTATGTTGTGTCTTAGTGTGCATCTGTTCTTTTGTAGATTGTACATCTAGGAATGGTAGTTGTTTTGTTTATTTCCGTTTCCATGGTGAATTGATTTTGGGGTGTGTGCTGTTTAGTGTGTGTTAGGAAAATTGTTTAGGTTTCTTTTCCATGGGGCCAAATTCACAAATGTGTCATGGATGTATCTTAAGCCCATGTCACAGTGAACCAACGGTGCAAAGCAGGCATGTAAAATGGACAAAAAAACCTTGCCATCGTTCGAAAACGCGATGTACTCCACTGCTCCTTTTGCTTCCTCTCTATCCATCCAGCATACCGTTTATTGACTCTTTATCCGCTCCAAAATTTGGGCTGCCTAAAACTTTGCGTGAAAATGTATCCAGTTCGTCCGTCGCATCCACTACGCCTCCGCTACGCATTCTGCTACGCCTCCACTACGCATCCCGTCAACATCCGCTTATCCCTAGGCGTCCGCTGTGCATCCATGCAACTCGCATCCACTCCGGACACAGGGAGGCAGCGGACGGATGAGAACAGATTGCAGAACGATGCAGAACAAGATTGCCAAGCAGAAACCAAAGCGTTTAAAAACGGAAAAAAACGTTTGCAGAAGTGGGACCTATCTCGGATATTAAAGGATGTCTACAGAATTGCTAGAGGATGCCTAGAGGATGCAAAGGGACACCTACACTGGCCTATAAAAAGGCGGAAGCAACTCATTCTGCATCTCACTTTCAGACCAGCAGCCTAGCTGGCAGACAACTTTGGCAGCCTTCATCTCACTCTGCCTCTTCCACACATCCGAGTCATGTCCACGATGGATTTGTGACAAAGGCCTTTCCAAGCAGCCACCATTCCTTTGCAACAGTTGCGAAACCATCTACAGGCTCTGTTGAACTCTACTGACGGGAAAAAAAGGAGCACCAAAAAAGTCTGGGTCCAAAGGATGGTTCGCCAGAGAGCAGAGGACGGACTGTACAACAAAGCTGATCGTGGAGCTCAGGAGCGAAGAACACTCGGGCGTTTCAGACTTCATGAGGATGCCTCCAGCCCTGTTTGATGAACTTGGCAGCCCACTGACACCCAGGTTGACCAAGACAAACACAAACTTCCTGCCCAGCTGGGAACCTGGCTCAAGGTGGCACTCACTTCTGTCCACCTGGCCTCAGGACCACCATACAGGAGTATGCAGTACGGCTAGAGGGTGCCACCCAGCACCATCAGCTTTGTCTGTCAGAGAAGTGGGCAGTCCATCATCGAAGAATACAAGAGGAGCTCCTTCCAGTGCCCTCCACTGAAGAAGGATGGAAGTGAAAGTTGCAGAGCAGTGTATCAGAAGTGAACTTCCCACACACCGTTGGAGCATAGATTGGCAAGCAACTTGGCCCTGCAAAGCTCCAGCCAAGTCGGGGGTCCACTTATTTCAACTACAAGGGCTTCTTCAGCATCATCCTCTTCGCCATGGTCAATGCTGACTACAAAATTCATGGTACATCGATGCTTCAGGCAACGCTCATCTTCAGATGCCCAGGTATACAACGCCAGTGACCTCAAGGAGGGGTGGAAGGCAACCTCATGGTGGGCTTCCCAGATCCAGACCCACTGCCAACGACCACGCAAGATGTGCCCTACTTCATCGTTGGGATAACGCCTTCTCCCTCACAACCTACCTCATGAAGCCCTACACCTCCAAATACCTTCACCCGTGAAGGAGAGGTATCTCAAAACTTACAGGCGGTTCACCCCCCCGGGGCAAGACGGGTGGTGGAAGGAAGGCCCTTTGGCATCCTGGCCAACAGGTTCCAGGTACTTCTCACCAAACATTGCAGCAATAGCCCCAGAGACCATGAGGAGGATCCGTTGGAAGCTTCTGCATCCTGCCACAATCTCATGGCGGCACCCGCCTACCCAGTCTTGCAGAACAGCTCGTGGACCTCAGCAAGCAATGGGACATGGAGCTTGGGGATGGAGGCAAAGTACGAAACCTGATCGACCACTGAGGATGTGCACGGCCCCAAACAAGAGCTCACATGAAGAAAAAGCAGTGCAACCTCCTGAGACAATGGTGCAAACTCCCCAGCTGGAGCAGTGGAGAGGCAAGACAGGATGGTAGATGCTGTAATGGATGGCTTCCTTTCAGCCTGTCTCATCACACGATGAGATTGCGGCCATGTATGTTTGGTTGGCCACAATGGACAGGGGTGTTTAATAAAGAGTTGTGTTTATGATTTGACATGTGTGGATTAATTATTACCATTATTATTGAGTAATAAAAGCGGCGTACGGTGTGGCAACCTGGGGAGGGTGCGACCATTACAGTTCCACTATGCCTTGCACTGCGAGGTTTATCTATTCCCACAGCTATTACCCATGCCAAAAGGTATTCCCTGCCCATCCCACAGCATATCTTAACCAGTCCTACAAGCATGCAGGGTTAAATCATTCTAAAATTTCTTTCTAGCAAGACTTTAGTAAAAAAAGAAATGAAGCAAGTTGTGAATCAAAAAAATAGACTTTATTAACAACAGCCTCTAAGACAAAAATGAGTCTCGGCACTCCTCTTGGTCGCTCGAGTCTCAGGGGTGAAGGGTGCAGGTTGCTGTGGAGGTGGCTGGTGCTGGAGTGCTTGTCATCAGCTCTCCAAAGCCAGAAAGCAGCAGAAGCGCCAGGCCCCAGAAGGATGAGCCCGTGCTGCAGAAGCCCAGACAGAACCAGAGTGAGGGCCAGGGCGGATGGTAGCCCTGTCCCTCTTGCCAAGGGCTGGCAGCAGATGGCTGAGGCTTGCTGTGCTTCAGCATGCTTTGTGGGTTGCTGGCTGGCAGGAGGTGGCAGGGGGAAGGTGGCCAGCACAGGTGGCAGGCAAGGCTTGCAGGCAGACATGCAGGTAGGACAGGCATGGCAGCCAACCTTCCGGCAGCAGTCTTTCCTCTGAATGGCCGACCTGCTTCCGAGCTGCTTCCGTGTATATCTCGGGCTGACGCAATGCATCCTCCCTGCATGAGCAATTAATGCCAGGCCATCCGTTAGGCTTCCGCTGTGCATCCGCTGTGCAATCGCTTATCGCTGTTGCATCCGCCTCTGCATCTGCTGTAATCCGTTCCGCAGCTCCGCTTTGCTGAGACCCCCGGAAGTCTGCGGATGTGCCATTCTCCACTCCCATCCGCTTCCATCTGCTAGGGCTTTCATTCCGCATCCGTTTTCCATCCACCCTGCATTCCTCCCCACATCCATGTTATCCGCTCCGGTTATGCAAATTTTTGCCCCTTTGAGAGCGGATAACAACGGATGGAACATTTGCTCTCCGCTGTGTCCTTTTTGGCAAAACCGTTGGGCAGTGTTTGACATGGGGCTTTAGCCATAGTTTGGGTTTGTGGGGTGCATTAGCCAGGGCTCTGGATTTCGATTCTTCTATAGGACAGGTTGCAAATGAGCGGTGACCAGTGTGTGATCCCATAGGGGCTCCTTCAATTTGCTTGTATCTTTGTCATTTGTATATGAAATATTTGTGTTGGTAGGCAGGTTTCTGTTAGTTCCATGAGTGTTTAGCTGGTGTATTATGGTTTTGATGATTTCAAAGTTCTTTTATCGGACTTGAGTGAATAGTGAAACCAACGTCGAAACCGTACAAGCAGAATCTTCTTGTTCCTGTGTAGATCTTTGAGGCATTTAAGAAAGTGGTTATGATAGTTCCAATAAAAGAATGTAAAAGATACAGAGGCCTGATGATGGCAGATGAGATTCTGCTGAAACCATGCTACAACTTTAAAAGCACACTACAATGACGTGGATACATACCCAAAGGAAGACTGAACAGCACACAGGTAAGTACCCGTCTGTAAGTACCTCTTATGAACTTAATTTTGGGGTGTTGCTGTTTAGGTGTGTTAGGAAATTGTTAGGTTTTCTTTTCCATGGCTTGGGCCAAATCACAAATGTGTCATCATGTATCTTAGCCATAGTTTGATTGGGGTGGCGGTGTGTTCTCATTGGTATGGGGGTTTGGCTGTGTTCTGATTGGTATGGGGGGTTGGCAGTGTTCTTGATTGTCTGGGTGTGTTTCTGTCAGGTGGGGGCTTGGTTGTGCTCAGGTTAGTCTAATTGTTGGGGGATTGAGCTGGGTGAGCTTGCATCCTGTTGTTGGCTTCACGTTCTGGTTGGTGCCACATCTTCATGGTGGGTGTCAGTTTGCTTCTTGTATGGGTGAGAGGCGGTTTGAGCGCATGTGGTTGCAGCTGCAGTACGGCTTCTTGTCCATGGTCGGTCTCATCTTCTGGTGTGGGTGTGAGTCTTTTTTTCTACGTGGAAGTGTGGTGGTAACATCTTGTGTGGGCACTCGTGGGTGTGGTCTTGGTGTCATTCTTTAGGATGAGGAACCACCAGAGAGGAGCATAAGCCACCCAATCATTTCCGTTGGTGTTGACAAAACACTTAATATTGTGCAGAGTGCCCATCACCTTCTCCATCCCACCATCAGTTCTGGATGGTATGCTGATGATAAACACACCGCACCTTGCAACGGCGGTCATCATGCTGTTTCGATCTGAAAACTACCCTCTCCAGCAGACCATGAAGACAGAACACATTGCTGCCAAAAAACAAACTGGGCAGCAGTATGGGCCGATGGTAATTTCATGACATGGGATAAAGTAGGCCATTTTGGTTAACATGTCGTCCACCCAAAACAAAAAAGGGTACCAAAGTCATAAAATTTCCAAAAGGACGAAAGGGAGGGGGCAAATGTGTTAATAAGTCCAAGAAATTGCTCCCCAAGTTCTTTCTGGAGGTGGCCAAAGGTTGAAAGTAGACCAGGAGGTGTGCACCCATCCGGCTTTCGCTTGCCTGCACGGTACACAGATACAAAAGGTGTGGAACACATGCCGGACTCGAGGACCACCAAAAAGTCCATGTGACAAGATGAAAAGGCTTAAAAAAACCAAAATGGCCTGCAGCTTTAGTTGCCGATCGTCTCTCTTTTGGGGGGGGGGAGGCATGGCCAGGGTGGGCATGGCCTACTCAATATCACTCATGTCAGAGGGCATCTGTGGTGGCTCGATTGCTTTGCCAGCAAAAATGGAGCTTGAGAGAGCTGTGTGTAGCTCTCCCAAGCTTTGTTTTCACTGACAGAGGGTTGCAGGATGCTTTCATTGCTGAAAACAGAGCTCTGAGTGCTGTGCAGGGACCTCCTGAGCTCCGTTTTCACTGGTAGAGGCCTCGTTCCCAGTGCAGTCCCATGGGTTCCATCCGGCCCATGGGTAGGGGTGGGATTCAACCAGTGTTTGCAACTCACCTTATGCTGCACGCCCAGTTTGCAAAAAAGCTAACGTGCAAAAATCCATTGTGCCAAATGAATCAGCTGAGCTAGAAAACCTAGGAAATCAAGCACAGACTAGAGCTGGGGCGGCTATGTCGGCTCAACAGCTCATCATTGGAGGAAACCAGTTAGCTCACAGCTGATCTTCACAGCTTCCGGTTTGCCCGAACTGGGCTGAACTGATACAATCTCACCCTTACCCATGGGCCTTGGGTTTGACACTTTTGCTCTAGTACATTGGAAAATAAAAAATAGTACAGTCATTTAAAATTCTAATAAACCAAATTACTCACATATCTCTAAGAATAGATCACCCATTCTCCATCAGTGAAACTCATGGGACTTTGTCTCAGCCAGGTATATTGGGAGATAGGAGCAGAAAGAAAAATATATTGCTGTTTGATTGAATTTTTTTTTTCATTTTAAGGTTAGATTCCCTAGTATTCTAAAGTGCAAAGATAGAACTGACTCCAGGTTATCAATGTTCACAATTGATTGGCATTGTTCAATTGGTCCCAAAAATTTGGCCTGTAGCTACAGCCTGTATTCTGAGATAAGTACATTTTATAAAAGTTGACGCCTATCAGGTATTTTTATGTTGACTCTGAATGAAGTTCTATAATACCCAGTAAGCCTTATTCCAATGTAATTGTGCCAAGGATTTCTAATGCCAACTTCTAATAGTAGCTCAGTGTTCTAGCTCTCACACAAGCAGCAAGGAACATTTATTTGAAAAAAAATACCATAGCAAGAGTACAAACACACACAGATATCCCTACATTTAATGTATTGTTAATATATACTTACACACATACACATGAATGTGTGTGTGTGTATATGTGTGTGTATAAGATACTGTCAGCCTTCAAGATCTTCTACTATCGCTTTGCCTCTTTCGGCTGTCATAAGCAACGGGGGGGAGGAGGGGAGGAGGGGATGAGTCTGGGAAGTGTGCTGGAGGTGTTACATTTTTCTGTTGTGTAAATGAGGAGGGGGTGAGCATTCATCAGAGTTAGGTTTCTATTTCTCGCTTAGCTTTCTTTTCTCTGTGCAACTGCAACCCGTTATCCAAGTATGCCAAGGTCAACGGACAGAGGCCTCATCATCACCTGAAGATGCCCACATGATCATATTCACAACTTCTANTGCAACCTGTTACCAAGTATGCCAAGGTCAACGGATAGAGGCCTCATCATCACCTGAAGATGCCCACATGATCATATTCACAAATTCTAATTGGAAGTTTCATCTGAACTATTGGGGGTGGGAACACTCCCATCACTTTGTATATGTGATTTACGCGCCTAATTCCTCAGATTCAGAATTCTTTGGTTGCTACCACTTCACTTCCAGTAAAAGATATCTTTTCTCTAATTTAAAGAGTCTAAGTATTTCTTTCTTGGATTTTGAATGGAGCTCCGCCTGACAGCTGGTTAATAATTGGAATGAGATTCCTCCAGGAATGCAAAAGTTAAACTGACCATCTCAAAACAAAAAACAAAAACTTCAGAAAAAGCAGTTGCAAACTACTTTCATACTGCTGACAATAAAACAACCCTGAAGTAGAAGTGGTATTCAGCAGGTTCTGAGCAGTTCTGGAAAACTGGTCACGAAAATTTTGAGTAGTTTTGGAACCAGCAAATACCACCTCTGACTGGAGATTTTTACAGAATCCTTCCCCTGTCATGCCCACCAAGCCACACCTACAGAACTGGTAGCAAAAAAAATTGAATCCCACCACTGCCCTGAAATTACTAAAAGTTGAAAGCATCTCAAAGGCGATATTATCTTTTAACATTTTTATCAAGAGTAATCATTCTGAAGTAATTTTTTAAATTTAGTTGCACTTACATATCAAGTCTTCTTGGCCAAATTGATGAGCAAAGGATACTTATTTATTAAGTGTTATAACAAGAAATTTTCCAGGTAAAAGACAGTTATATCTACTAATCTTCAATAGAAGCAAACAATTATTACCTATTTGTGTCTGAATGTTGAAATGTCTATGTAGTAATGGGCCGGTAACCTGGCAATGCATATTATTCTGTGTAAGGATCTCTTGCAAAGTAAGAATGCTATCTCAAAATTATCCAGCACCAAATTACTGATCTGTTTCACTGCTTTGACAAGTAGATTGAGAAGCTGATATTCCAAAAAGAACAGAAATACATAGATGTAAAGACCTACTCATGGTTGGTATAGCATAAAATGCCAATTTATCTTTGCTCAACACATCTTATTAAATGCAGTTAAACAATGTGTTGGTTGATAAAGATTTCTGATGGAATCTAACAAAGCTTATATATCTATTTGAAGTGTGTCCAGTTTTCTCGTCTACTAATCTGCTTTAATACATTGGAAAAGATCAAATGAAAAAATATAACATGAGGAGGAGAAACAAGAAATGGAGTAATACTCATTTGGAACAGATATTTTGGCTGCTTATTTCTATGTGCTTTGTGTTTATTAAATGTTTTATTTTGCTACTTCCATATAGACTTTCACTCTCCTCATTGCTTTATTACTTGGTCTATTTGTTTCCTGAAGTAATGTGTGTTTATTGATGGAAATAATATTTCTATTTAATAAATATTCAAATAAATAAATATCTCTCATGAATGTCTTTAGTCATATTCTTTTCCCTTATTTTGTTCCTCGTTGCTTTTCCTAACTCCATTATGGATTAGATAGATGTTTAGATAACTATACAAGGAGTAGATGAATGTTATTGCGTAACCACAAGAATATGTTTTAAACAAAACCTTTTTGCATGAATCAAATATATTCCTGATGGAATTAAATGAAGCCCCCAAAGGAAAAAAAAAAGCAGTATTCTTGAATGGAGATAGTCATAGACATAAATATGTACCTTAATTTGCTAGTCCATTTGCAAAGCAGGCCATCCATAGAAAAAGTGTAGCTTCCTTTATCCATTTTGATAATTTTCATAGCAGTCAAATCAGTATCTTTTGGTTGGAATACAAATTTTTAATGTACCTCATTCTGCATACCTGTGAACCTGAATGTTTGAGAAGTTAGATTGTAATTTGAATCAAAGGTCTGCGATACATAAATTCAATCCAACTCAAAACTGAAAAATTATCTCAGATTCTTTAAGTTTGTATAAGCATGCAGCTTCTTGAATAGGTTCTGTAAAGAAAGCATGGTATTTAATTTTGGGGTAGTGACTTCTTCATCTGTTTAAAATTTATAGACAACACAGGAAGACCCCTGTGTAGTACATAGTACATGGCATTTATTCCACTGAATATTGCTACATTTCCTCTTTTGACCAATTCATTGACTCATACTAATTTCTAGAATGTTAATGTTATAGCAATATGGATTTGTTCCCAATGCCTGAGAGAACCTTGAACATAACTTCATTTTAAACTTGAACAAGATTGATGATGATGGAACAGGAAGAAAAGATCAATATTAAAATACTTTGCAGAAGTAGAACCTGGAAGGTTTGGCAAATAAGTCAACCCTTTCAACATTATTTTGTTAGCTAAAGCTATATTGAACATGCTTGCTTGGAGTTAATTCTACTAGAGGCCATACACTTCTGAGTTGACATGCATAATGTCCTGTAAATCAACTTCAGTAAAAAATGATTCCTTGTTATATGCCTTTGAACATAAATTTAGCACTCTTCTGGAATTTTGCCAAACTGGCATTCAAAATGAACATGACTTTCTGTTGGCCGATATGGGGAGAGCTGCATCATGAAGCATCAGAAAGGTCCCATGATGGTCTAGCCAGCTGTCAAAACTCCTCATTTACCCAGCCCCATTTCTAAACCATTTTAAGGGAAGTGATTAGTGAATGTTTTCCCACTGTTTGGCAACATCTGGTAGCAGGGGAGGAAAACAAAGCCAGTAAAATCCACTTAGGTTCTTACTTAAATTTGCTTATACACCATAACTATACACAGCATCATTTGATAGCCTCATATTATGTAGGCAGTGTGATCATTTGACATCCCTTCAACTTGGCCATGAGAAAATCTCTTTAATTCAGCTATGAGAAAGAATCTTGACTTTGAACTTTAAATAACAGACATTATGAGCCAAAAGTTGTAATCATAACTACAGGTAGTCTTCCACTTACAACCACATAAGGACCAGAAAATTTGTTTTTAAGTAGTGCAGTCTTTACAGTAAGTAAGGCACCATGACATCACATCCAACTTGTGACTTTTTGTGGCCATTAAGTGAATCACTCAGTCATTAAGTGAGATATCACAAAGACCATGACTTGCAATGTTCCCTGCTGGCTTCCCATTGATGTGCTTGTTGGAAGCCAGCTGGAAATCATGTGACTGTGGGATGCTGCAATGGTCTTAAGATAGTTGCCAAACACCTCGATCATAATTCCATGACCACAGAGATACTGCAGCTGTTGTACATGTGAGAACCAATCATAAGTCACCTTTTCAGGGCTGTAATAATTTTGGTAACCAAAGGAATGGTTATAAGTCATGAGCTATCTGTAGTCAGAATATCCTTTCTGTTGATTTGATTGGACATTGCATCTTAATATTTTACTCTAATTCTATAATCTTCTAATATTTTTTCTTTCCCTGATAGAAGGTCTGTATGGCTTATCTGTTCAAATCCAAGCAGCATTTTTCTCAGTTCCTTTAAGTTAACTTTAAATGAAATGATAGCAAAGAATGATTTTTTTTAAAAATGAAATGTTTGTGTTTTGTAAATAATTGTTATTTTTACTATTTTCCTTGTTGAGATAGTGCCAGTGCTAATATATTTTGTATACTGTTAAGCACATTATCAAGGAGGAGCTCCAAAGGGATGTGTTGAATTTATGAATAAAACATTCAAATTTTGTACAGTTCTATATGCATAAACAGATATCTTAATTATTTTTGCAAATAGTTGGACTCCTTGTATTGATGTTTAACATTAAGGTATGATTAAAAACAATGTTTTTAGTCTGGCCTACCTTTATCCTACCTTCAGCAGGAAAAATCAAAGAGTGAGACTTTTATCTGACATTTATGTTTGATTATTCAAGGCAATTTTTCTCTAAAAAAATAAAAATAAAATAGGGAAGTAAATCAACTTCCTGTTTAGTTTTGCATGGATAATTTCAGTGAGAAGAAAAAATATTTTGTTACACATTATACATTAGAAAACATATCCTGGAAACTGTTATCCTATGCTTGGAAACCATTGGACATTTTTTTAATGATAAATATATGTGACATTTTCAAGGATGATTTAAAGCAAAGTTTACCTGTGACCTGAAACTTGAGACTACTAGGAGTGATATCCCTGTTTTATTATCTTAATAGCACTGTGTTGGTTGACAGATATTTCATCCTACAAATTTCCTCTGTTAACGAAAAAGCACAATGTTAATCTCTGCAATACTTTATAAACTGACCATAAACCAATGTTTATGGTCAGTTAATCATTGTATTACTTTGCTTTAGGTAATTTAGTACATTACCATAATGCAACAACCTACTTAATATAAATTTTAAAGTGAGCCCAGACAAAGTTGCAGGGCATTAATATATTATGTCTTTTAACCAGAAGCTCGAAAACAAAGTGAAGTTTGAGTAGGCCTCAGCTTTTCTTTGATGGGACTTAATTTTATTATGAAGGGCACTGTGCCAAAGTGCTAGAGTTATTTATTATCTGTACTACAGTGCAGCCTACTGGCCTCAGTCAGAATCATATCCCCATTGTGCAAGATATAAATGGCTCTCAAAAGTGTGTCTTCTATGGAATTCAAATTGAAATTTAATTTCCCAAGAGTTAATTCCATAAGCAATGCATTCAGAAAAGGTCAGCTTGCTACAACTTTGCTTTTCAAATCAGCATGATTGCTAATCAAACAGATTGATAAAAATAAATAAGACAAAGCAACATCAGCACAATAAGACTCCAAATCTGCCCTTTGGTTAATAAATGAATTCTGCATAGATAGCTCTCAATTTATGACCACAACTGGAACATGAATTTCTGTTGCTAAAGCCCATGTCACACTGCCCAACGGATGCAAAAAGGACACAGCGGACGAGCAAAATGTTCCATCCGTAGTATTACGCTCTGCAAAAGGGGCAAAAAAATTGCATAACTTGGAGCGGATAACACGGGCTGCGGGAGGACGCAGGGCGGATGCAAAAGTGGATGCGGAACGGAAGCTCTAGCAGATGAAGTGGATGGAGTGGATGGCACATCCGCAGGGCTTCCGGGGGCCCCTCAGCGAAGCGGACGCAGAACGGATACAGCGGATGCAGAACGGATGCCAGAGCGGATGAAGCAGATGCACAGCGGATGCACAGCGGATAGCCTAGCGGATGCCTGGCATTAATTGCACATGCGGGGAGGATGCATTGGCATCAGCCCTGCGGATATAACGGAAGCAGCTCAGAAGCAGGTTCCATTCAGAGGAAAGACCTGCTGCCGGACGGATTGGCTGCCTTGCCTGCCCTGCCTGCATGTCTGCCTGCCAGCCTTGCTGCCACCCTCCCTGCCAGCCTTGCTGCCAGCCTGCCTGCAAGCTCTGCTGCCAGCTAGTCTGCCTACCAGCTAGTCTGCCTGCCTTCCTGCCAGCCTTGGTTCATGTCTGCCTACAAGCCTTGGTGCCTGCCTGCCTGCCAGCCTTCCCTGCCAGCCTTGGTGCCAGCCTCTTGGTTCGGCCAGCCTCCCTGCCAGCCAGCAACCCATAACCATGCGGAAGCACAGCAAGCCTCAGCCATTGCTTGCCAGCCTGGCAAGAGAGGACAGGGCTACATCCCGCCCTGGCCCTCACTCTGGTTCTCCTGGGGCTTCTGCAACATGGGCTTGCTCTTTTGGGCTGGCGCTTTCTGCTGCTTCTGCTTCTGGAGGAGCTGATGAACAAGCACTCCAGCACCAGCGCCCTCACCAGCCACCTGCACCTTTCACCCCTGAGACTGAGCGACCAAGAGGAGTACCAGAGACTCTTTTTTCTTTTATAGCTTGTTGTTTAATAAAGTCTGTTTATGATTCACACACTTGCTTCATTTCTTTTTTAATAAGTCTTGGTGGAAACTTTTTGAAAAATGTTTAAGCTTTGCATGCTTGTGGGATGGGTAAGGATAGCTTTGGGATGGGTTAGGATATCCTGTGGGATGGGTAATAGCTGTGGGATGGGTTAGGATAGCAGTGGATAATAAACCTCCAGTGCAAGCAAAATGGGACCTGTGTGGTCCACGCCACCCGGTGCCACACCTAACAGCCCTTTATTATCAATAATAACTCTTTATTAAATCCCTGTTTCATTGTAAGGCCAACCAAACATACATGCCCCAATCTCATCTGTGTGATGAGACAGGCTGAAGGAAGCATCCATTAACGCATCTACCATCCTGTCTTGCCACTCACTGCTCCAGCTGGGGAGTTGCACCATTGTCTCAGGAGGTTGCAACTGCTTCTTTCGCTTCATGTGAGGCTCTGTTGGGGGCTTGCACATCCTCAGTTGTCGATCAAGTTCGCCTTGCCTCCATTCCCAGGCTCCATGTCCCCCATTGCCTTGCTGGAGGTCCACGAGCCTTCTGCGAAGACTGGGTAGCAGGTGTCGCATGAGATTGTGCAGGATGTAGCAAGCTCCCATGATCCTCCTCACGGTCCTCTGGGCGATGCAGCATGGGGTGAGAAGTACCTGGAACCTGTTGGCCAGAATGGCCAAAGGTGTTCTCCACCACCCGCCTTGCCCTGGACAGCCTGTAGTTGAAGATCCTCTCTTTCACGGGTGAGGAGTCTGGAAGTGTAGGGCTTATGAGGTAGGTTGTGAGGGAGAAGCGTCATCCCCCACATGAAGTAGGGCACATCTTGTGTTCCGTTGGGCAGGGGTTCTGGATCTGGGAAGCCCAAAATGAGGTTGCCTTCCAGCTCCTCCTTGAGGTCTGGCATTGTATAACCTGGGCATCTGAAGATGAGCCGTTGCCTGAAGCATCGATGTACATGAACCTTGTAGTCATCATCGACCATGGCGAAGAGGATGATGCTGAAGAAAGCTCTTTGGAGTTGAAATAAGTGGACCCTGCCTTTGGGTGGAACTTTGCAGGCCACGTGCTTGCCATCTATGACTCCAATGGTGTGGTGGTAAGTCCCACTTCTGTATACCACTGCTCTCGCAACTTTCTTCCAGCCTTCTTCAGTGGAGGGGTATCTGGAGGAGCTCCTCCTTGTATTCTTCCGATGATGGCCTGCACCACTTCTCTGACCACAATGCTGATGGTGTTGGATTGCAACCTCCAGCCGTACTGCATGCTCCTGTAGGAGGTCCCTGAGGCCAGGTGGTGCAGAGTGAGTGCCACCTTGCCCAGGTTCCAGGCTGGGCCGGAAGCTGGTGTTTGCCTTGGTCAACACTGGGTGTCAGCCGCTGCACACACTTCGTCAAAACATGGCTGGAGGCATCCTCATGAAGTTCTGGAACACCCGAGTGTCTTCGTTCCTGAGCTCCCACCATCAGCTTGTTGTACAGTCCGTCCTCTGCTCTTCTGTGAACCATCTTCGGATCCAGAGTCTTTTTGGAGTGGCTCCTTTTTCTTCTGCAGTAGAGCTTCACAGAGCCGCAGATGGCTTCGCACTGTTGCAGAATGATTGGTGGCTGCCGAAAGGACTTTGTTACAATCCACAGTGGACATGACTGGATGCTGTGGAAGCAGGAGAAGCCAGATGAAGCCTGCAGAGGTCTGCACACTGGGCTGCTGTTCTGAAAGTGAGATGCAGCGCGAGTTGCTCCCCCTTTTTATAGGCAGTAATAGATTTTCCGCTAGGCCTCCTCTAGGCATCCTCTAGGCATCCTGTAGACAATCCTTAATATCAAGATAGGTCCCCTCTGTGACCGTTTTTTTCCGTTTTAAACGCTTTGTTTCTGTTCTGCATCCGCTAGGTCATCCGTTCTGCATCGTTGTGCATCCGTTCCGCTTCCTCCCTGCGTCCAGGCGGATGGAGTTCTGCGGATGTGTAGCGGACACCTAGCGGATATAGCGGATGCGTAACGGATGCGTAACCGGATGCGTAGCGGATGCGTAGCGGATTGCAGAATGGTGAACTGGTATACATTTTTCCACCGCAAAATTTGTGGGCTATGCAAAACTTTGGAGCGGATGAAACGTCAATAAACGGATACTGGACGGATAGAGAGGAAGCAAAACGGAGGCAGTGAGTACATCACGTTTTCGAACGGATGGCAAGGCTTTTTGTCCATTTTACATCCTCTTTGCATCCATTGGTTCAGTGTGACATGGGCTTAAGCAAGGCAGTTGTTAAATGAGTCACACCTAATTTTATGACTTTTTTTTTACCAAGGTTAAGTGAAACACAGCAGTTGTGAATCATGTAGCTATTAAGGAAATTCAGCTTCCCTTTTTAACTCTGCTTGTTGGAAGCCAGCTGGAAAGTTGCAGATGATGATCATGATCCTGGGATGCTGCAATCATCGTAACTGCATGCCAGTTGCTAAGCACCCAAATTTTAATAATGTGATCATGGGAAGTCAGTGGCTGCTGTGACAGTCATAAACATGAGGACTGATCGTAAATCACAGTTTTCAGTGGTGTTGTAAATGGTCACTAAAGAAATGATTTTAAGTTAAGAGCTAGGGTTATCATGTAGAGTTTTTAAAAACTAATGGTTGTTGTTGTTTTAATAGCAGCCAGATTTCTTTCTGGAGCTATTTAATTTTACTTGTCTTAGGGCTACAGGAACTGGGATACAAAAAGACAAATGACCATTAGCTCTGATAGTCTTACATTAATTGCACAGTTAACTTAAGATGTAATTTAAGATGCAAAGCCTTACTTATACTATCTTAAACTGTCTGGGTTCAGGATGTATCAGAGATTGCTTTCCATCATGCCAGTCTGCCTGTGTTTTAAGTCCTGTGTTGAAAATCGTTTAAGTTACCAGCAACAAAATCCAAGTTGCTAGAAATCTGGATCTTCTAAAGCAGGAGTGTCAAACTCGTGTTGTCATGGCATCATCATGTGATGCATTGTGATTCCCCCCTCCCTTTGCTCAAACAGCCATTGGCATGGCCAGCATGGCACTGGCCTGTGGGCTGCAGATTTGACAGCCCTGTTCTAGAGACACTTTTGATCATAAAACTCTGGCTTTAAGGAAAAATAGAGAGACATATATTCTCAAATATATTATAAATATATTATTAGGTCACTTTACTCTTTTATTAATTTGACCATCCTGCACAAGGAAACAGATCCCTGCTTTTCTGCATTATTTGATGATTAAAAAGTGTTGTTATTTAGTAAAATTATTTCTAGTTACAAATCTTCAAGTTAATCAAAGATCCCTTTTCAATACAAAATCCAGAGTTTATTTACTTAAAATATTAATATATTGCTTATTGAACAAAACTTTAACCACAGCAGATATTAGATGCAGTAGGGAAGGCAAAATGAAGGTGTAGAATATACTTACATGCATATGAAAATTAGGCATGAGTAATGTGGAATAAGGTCCCAATAGGTAGTCCTACTCCCAAGCACCTACAAGTTTATAATCTGCTAGACATTTATTTAAATTTGGTTTTTCTTTTCTAGTGTTCTGTGTAGGATAGCAAGGTAGGCAACTTCTATATCCCAGATTTTCTGGCTATTGATTATGCTTGTATTTTTATTTGAAGACTTAATTGTTTGTCTCAATAAAGTTAAGCAAAAACAAAACCAAATTGAAAAGCCCCAACAATAACAACAAAATGAAAACCCCGAAATACTTTAGGAAGCAAATGGCACCATTTTTATTTTGGGGAAATTGTTTATTCCTGTCTAGATATTTTATTGTCTATATTTAGGTAAATCCATGCATATATAGTTTAAACATTGCCAATAAATTGTCTCTGCATTCCTTTTACATTTAATGTGAACATACTGCTATTGAATTGCTGCCAACCAATTTTTCATGAATATCTGCCCTAAAAGATTGCACCTAAAGCCAGTTCAGGTCTCCAAAGAACTGAAAAAAATCCGGGAAGAAGTAACACCTTAGGAAAAAGAAACAGGGGTTTTAATTGCTTTATGCACTCTATAATTGAAGGCAGGCACCTTCTTGAGGCACTCACTGCCTAGGGGAGTGTGACTCCACTTGGCCTTGCCTAATTAATCCTGTGATACAAACCTTCTGGCTTCAATTTTCACATTTCTGACTCTTTTTAGAGGTGATAATAAAACTAAAAATTATGTAGCTACTGTATGACTATTACTGTGCTAGTGGAACACAAATAAAATCATATGGATGGAAGACTTCCTTTTCAAGGTTTGCTTCCTCTGACCCTGTAAAGCACCAGGAGACACAGGTTCAGACATGGTGAAGTAGAGCAACCAAATCCAGTGCTACGATGGAAGCCTAGGCAGATACTTTTTTATGGTGATGGTGGCTTTGCTACTGGCACATGCTGAAATACAATGGGAGAATGTCAGTGTGATGCATACCTGCAACAGTTTTGCAACAGCTTTTAATGAAAGATAAATTGGGCATTTTAAATCATTAATAGCTTTCCTTACATAGTATTAAGAAAGCATAACCTCTTCTAGTTACATCTCCAGAAGGACATAGAAGCATATATTTTTCATTGTAATGTAACTGTCCCTCTACTCTTTTCTGGCATATTATCCAAAGCTTCAAAACAATAGTTTTGAAGGTATAAGATAAAATATACATTTTATCTTATACATTAAGTTGCATTGTCTTAAATGGGACGTTTCAGAAGTAATGAATGAACTTAACACTGTTTATTGTCACAGCATTGGCTCATTTGCTGTATGAGATATAATTAGAATGGTCCCCTCAGGTGTTTGGGTTTTAGCCTAGTCATCCCTAGAAGGGAAAGTATGAGACATAGATTGAAGGATCATTTTGACAAGAGATGCACCCCCTACCCCCTCCCTCAGGTTTAATAATTCTACCACTTTTCTAGTCCACACCCATTAAAATTATATGAAGGAGAAGGCCAGCTCTTCTTAGGCATTGAGAAGAAAATCATGCTTGAGCTTGGGATAATAAAATTTATTAATGGAAACATTATAATGAGAACACAAGAATTATGGCAATTAATTTTGTGTTATGATTGAAGTCACCTAGGTAGAGGCAAACTTCTGTAAAATTCTTTAAATTCTACAACAAACAGCCATACAAAGGCCAGTACGGCTCCACCTAAAACTTCCCTGAAGGTAGCCATTCAAAGACACCCCCCAAAAAAGGCCAGTAAGAAACAAAAACAGCTTGCAAAGGCAGAAAGGAAGTCCAAAGACTAGGTGTAAGTTCACAAGATAAGGTCCAGAATCAAGATCCAGATGGTAAGACCAATCCACAGGGCAAGGCAAGTCCAAAGGCAAAGGCACAAGGCAAGACAACCTAAGCCAAATGTTCCTGGTGGAGAGGGGTAGGTGACCTTGTCCAGGAGCAGCCTTGCAGACCTCCTTTGAGAGTTTGTCTACTCTCCATGCTCTTGGATCAAGTAGGGGAGGAAACTGTTCCTCATCAGAGGGAATCTGCACCCTCTCAACACTATTGCTTGTCTGCAGCTGATTCCTCCCCCCCATATCTGTGAGGGCAGGCAGCTCTCTGTTTGGTCAACAATTTCAACCAATGATTGAGGGCCCAGGACAGCAGGGGAAACATGCCATGCCATCAGATGGTTCTGGATCCAATTCCTCCTCCTCTTCTAGACTGGGATCCAATAGTCATGTTATTTTTGTGAAGATTTCCTTACTAGGAAAGAGCAGAATGGAACAATTCAGCAATAACCATCTTGCTGTAGCCAACTTGCTGTGGTATAATTAAATAATTCAATTTAATTATTTAAAATAATTTAAAAATATTTTAATTTTTATCATTCATATTTCATTTCATCCCCCCTTTTGCATCCTTTGTTTAATGATTCAATTCCACCATTTCTTTGATATTAGAGTAACTCCTGTCCCACAGCAAGTTGTTCTGTGATGAGTTGGCCATGGCACATTGTCCTAGATCTGGGAAAGAAGTGTGAATTTTACAAACAAAATAACTGAGGGGTGGGTGGGATAGAAGGTTGTGTTTGCAAGGAGATTAGAAAGTTATGTTTTAATCATCATTCTATCCCAATTTTTTAGGCAGCTAGAACTAGGAAATTCTACTTTAAACATGATCCATTCTATGAGTGTGAAAAATAAGTGATAGGTGAGGAGAAATGAATAAACCACAAGTTTATGGTAGGGAACTCTCTTTTCTTCCATTTTTGTAGGTCAGCAGAAGTAAGGTTTTTTTTTTTTTGATGAATGTTGTGTTGCTGATGAGTGTAAAACCTAATTTTCATCACTCTTCATTTCTCCAGCCAACCTGAATAATGGATGACAGTTAGCATGGAATAACAATTTGAAACATAGGTCTATGGAAGTCAGATGCCTTGCAGCTCAAGTTGCAATGTCCCCAGAAAGCAGTGCTGGATACTTAAAGATTAGTAGCTCATTTTCCAAAGCCCAAAGTGGCAAATACACTTTAGGGAGATCCAAACCCGCAACTATATCAACACCAACATTGTGAATGAGCATTGTAGTTTATTTGCATAGCAAGAACTTTGTCAGGAGGATAGGAAAAACTACCTTAGCATCAGAAGTCGTAAATAGGATTTTAGACTAGTGTTTGAGGCAATGTTGCGAAGGAACATATTTTTTAACAGTGAAGCATCTTTGTGACATGAGTTCCGTGCCTAAACTAGGATTAGAACCTACATCCTCCCCATTCCTTAATCACCACAGTATGCTTACATAAAACTATTTAAAGTTATAAACCACCTCATGCATAGGAAACTGCTCCCTGGTCCCTGGAAATATGAAAAATATCATATACAAAAAAAATTATATTGGGCTGGTGTATGTCAAGAAAGATATTCCAATCAGTGCTTGGGCTTCACTTATAAAACTCCAAATATAAGACTCCAAAGTCAATGGTCAAATCTTGAGAGAGTCTGTGAAGTAAAATATTCCTTAGGCTGCCCTCTGAGAAATAATTGTTTTAATAAGTATTATAGAATAAAATATATTAAGAATTATATTAAAATCATAGAATTCATTAGGATTTTCTTTTGAGCAAATATTAAGCAACTGTGACCTATTGGATCATCATTTCAGATATATTCCTTATCTAAACAGACAGAGTGAACCCCCCCTCCAAAAAAAAGTGGAAGCAGGGATGACTTTCAATTTTCTGTCAGTTTCCTCACTGAATTTTTTTGTGGGAAACTAGTATTGAATATCAGAAATCTTCCTTCCTTCTTCCTTCTAGCTCCTTCTTTCTTTTCTCCTTCCCTTCCATGGTTATTGGCTGCTGCTGAATGGGAGATGGAGTGAAGGATTGGAAAAGTGCCTGAGAACTTGTAGGCAATATTGAAAATTAGGATCATGTGACACAACAGCAGCTACAATTTCTTCAAATTTCATTCCTTCAGGAGTTAGTATATTTAAGGTACTTTTGTTGACAAAATTTTTCATTTTTCAGCGCAAGTGAACAGTTAATAGTTTTACTGATACATGGATGTAAAGAATTGAAAAGTGTGGTTATTTAGAGCTTCCATTCTGGTGAAAAAGTTATAATGGATTAAGAAAAAAAGTGCTTTTTTCCTCTGCATGAACCCTCATCATCAATGATATTAGGTCAAAAAAATACCAAAGGAATAGTGAATTAGAAATAACATGCTTGAGATAAAAAAAACCCAACTCAGTACTAAATCTGTGTCTGGCTTTAAATGGCAAGGTCAAAATAGCAAATGCATAGCATATAGCAACTGAAAGACACTGAAATAGTTGATTCCGACAATAATAGTTGTAACCAACTGCAAGATATGTTGCTGTGCAAACATCTCATTGTCCTTCGTTAATTCTAGTTGATTAATTAAAGAGGATGGAGTAGCAGAGCTAATCATGGCCTTTTTGACACTCTTAATCACATTTGAAGCCTTTGACTGAATTGTTGAGCAAACTATTCAGATTGTTGCAAATAATCTGTTTATTGTTCCTAGAAAGGATTTCCTGTACTATTTTGTGGGTGGGATAAAAGATCATGCTGTTTGCCTGCTCAAAGCTTTAGGATAGGATTTTTTATTTTGTAACAGGATTGATTTGACAACAAATTCCACATGCATAATTATTTATAATTTGATTTAAAATTTTTATTGAAGAAAGGGCTAACATTTTTATTAAAAAACATACAGTATAGGGCAGAGGGAATTTACTGATTATTTCTGTGGACTATTAAATTCATAACAATATTAAAGAATCAGCTTACAACAAAAGGAGAAAAACAATCGGAAGTTCAGAAACTTAACATTTTTATTTCATTTTATTTTATTTAAGGGGTCTTAAATAATTAGCACATAATTAAATATGTTAGAACTTATTAATGTTCTTTGGACACTGGTTTTTCTTATAACAATTAGTATTTTACTTAATAGCACATTTTACATATTATTGCTTGCAATGCCATAATTCATGGACTGATCATATACTTTCACTAAAAAAAGAAAAAGCCTTGAAGGAACTCTTCTTTTTTTCACTCCAAGGAGCTCATTATACAGGTCATACTGATGCATAATGTGCAGACACATACTATTTGAAGAAAAACTATTTCTGCCATATATTTCTAAAAAGAGAGAAACTTCAAGGAGAAAAAAAAGTCCTAACCCTTGTTGTATTTGCAATATTCATCTCAGAATTGCCCCCACCTATTTTTTTTTTTTTTTGCNCCCACCTATTTTTTTTTTTTTTTGCACCTTTTCTCTATAATGTTCAAAATACCTCTTCTGTTTTCAGCCTTGGAAAGAGTCAGGTTTACCAAATCTTTTTGAACCATTAGGCCTATTTGGATTTTTGAGGCTATGTGATGAGCTTCTCATAAAAAGACTTCCACATTAGCCACGATAATTCCTAAAGCATTTATCAGACCGGTCTAATGAGATTGTTCTCCACTAATGTCTTCAACCTTGCAAAATTCTCTCTATCATTTTAATTTATTTCTGGCTTTTTCCTATGCAGATAAGTGCATCTTTCTAGTATTAATGATGGTTCTAAACATATGTGGAATCCAGAAAAGGAGTTCTGGAAATTTGCCTTGTAAAATCTTAATTTCCTTTTTAAAAGTTTATTTAACAATATTGTTTTTAAATAAAACAATTTATATCTGATGTCAAGGGGATTGTTTAAGGTTCTGTGGACCATGAGAACACCTCAGAGAATACTTCTGGAGAAGTGTCTGTCTTCCAACAAAACATGAATGCTTGCTAGCATAATGTAGATCTATTAGCGCTGTCTCAGATCAGCTCTGTTTTTGGCAAATTCTCATATAGTTTCCATATGTAATTGGAGAAATGCTATGAGTGCTTGCTCATTTCTAGAATGAATGAAATCAAATGAATGCATCACATTTCATTAAATAAATGACTGTGGTAATGAAATAAGTGGAATTTATTAATAGAAATATCAATTACATTTTAGATCTATTGTGCAGATATATTTTTAAAACTGAAAAAAATGCATTGCACTGTATTGCAAATACATACAAATCAATACATTTCTGAAACTTTTACAATATAGATCTAGTAGAAATAAGGGATGTGTGAGAACAGTTTAATATGTCAAATTAGTCATATCAGTGAAATATCTGAAATGGATGCTTTGGGGAAAATGCATTTTTTTGTCATTGCTATGAAAATGATCCAACCTGGAGTGTTAAACAGTGGAAAGGATTAGATTTAATTATTTTTGAAATGGACAATCTTCTCTAAGCTGTCTGAAACTTTGTTTAGAGCAATAAAATACTGCCACTTAAATGAAAGTTGCATGGATCGGAAGATGTGCTATAAGTATTGTGGAAACAAAAAATACAGAATTAAATAATAATTAAACCAATGAAGTAATAGTGAAAGGAAACTCAAGTTAATGGGGCCACCAAAGATTAGTAAGAAAATGGAAACAAAACTGGCATCCTCCAGGAATGCATCATACTTGCTCGACTCAGCGCAAAGACCTGATGAGTAGGAATAAATAGAAGAAATGGCCCTATTTCATTCTTTTTTGTTTTACTGCAGAGCTTGACTTCAGTGTTATTACATTCATGTAATAATCTTGGCAAAAACCTTGTGTATTCATTTATTTAACATATTTATAGTTTATTGCATTCCTGGAAATGTCAGACAATGGTATCAAAAATTTAAAGCAAAAAAACCAATACTTTAAAAAATCCTAAGTTACGGGATTAAAAAGCATCAAAAAGATTGCTTTCAAAACAGAGCGATTTGGGTAATTTTATAACTGAATCCTCATAGTGAGTAAAATAGAAATGGTTAAATATATTTGATTTAATAGCAATGTGTGTTCTTCAGGATTTTATTTTATTTGATCAATATGAAAGGGGTAATGCAGGAATATTATTATTTTTTATTAAGCTGTGTTTGGCAGGGTAGCAAACTTCATTAAATATCTAGGTACTGAAAAATAATAAATCAGAATACATCGTCAAGTATAGGAACTAAAAAAATGATCAGTAGTAAAAGCATAAAAAGAATATCACATAATTTAAATAATTATATTTAATTCTAAAATAGACACATTGTAATTTAAAAAACATTTTTGCATACAAAAATATGTGAATGTCTGGATAGTCAGTAATTTCAGCTGCAGATTCCAGGAAATGTAGAATATGGAAATTGAATTAGGAAGAGTTCACTGGATTACGTAGTACCAAATGTTATTGAATTTCTTTACAAAACAACATTTAGAAATAACTTAATAGACTGCTGTGTGCTTTGCTAAGTATTGATAAAACAAATCTTTTGGATATGCAGAATATATTTTCCTATATTGAAAATACACTGAATAAGTATATTTTGTCTTTTTCCAACTACTGTCCAGGTAAGTAGAACTGGTTGTATTTGTTTTAAATATATATTTATAGTTAGATTTGCAATTTTGCAATTAAGATACATTTCCATAGCAGCTTTCTGTTGTTTAAACAATCTGTTTTGTATCCTAGTAGAAAATTGGTTTCTATATAGTTGAGTTATGGTTCTGCTCTAAAAACCTGATAATGCTGTAGCTATCTACTGCTGAGCTGTGCAAATAACCAAAGTATGCAGGGAAGTGTTTCTCCACTGTGATGCTTACTTTGGATACACAAAATTTCAAGTGGAAACATGTTTCAGTACATATCTATGTATCTCCCTCTCTCTCTATTGGGAAATCCCATATCAAAAAAATAAATCCCTGTAAACAACTTTATAATAGTATATCTGTACATTATCTACCATCTGCAATCTGATGCCATATGATTCTGTGAATTATGTGTTTCTGAATCAGAAACATTGAATTACAATGTATCTCAGTTTGTTTGTTTTATAAAGAGAGAGGAAGAATAAGGAAAACATTAGAAAATCTACCAAATCATTGAAATATGATTGTGTTTATTCAAGTCATTTTTAATTCCAAGAAAACACATAGATAATTATTCTCTATGATGAACTATTCCTGACTTGTTGCATTAAATCTTTCAAGAGGGTTGTTTTTATTTTTTGACACAGAGAAAAATGTAGAAGAAAACAAATATATCTTGATAAAAATAGAAATCTTTCAATGAACTTCTCTGGATCCCCACATTACTTTTTAACAACCAGACTGAAATTATATACCTATTCCTACTTTGATCCCTACAAATTAGCTATCAGGTGCAATAGCCAGTTAGGAAATGGAAAATGTTTTGTCCGGAAGAACACGAGGTAGACCGGGTTCCAACAGCAAAAGTCTTTATTGTAAGCCAGATGTAGATCAGGAATGTTGGCTCAAGCCGCGCCGGTCTTTTATACATTTTTCCTGGCCGGCTTGCAGCCAATGACAGTTGTTTGATTTTGCCGCCTTCCCGCGGCTGCAGGATTGGTTCAAAAGGAACCAATCCCTTTTCGTTCTAAGTAGCCAATCAGAAATGTATTATTTGAAGCCGGTTATTTGCATACAGAACACCCTCCCCTCTTGGTTTGTCCTACGTCGTGACGTAGTCTCGTAAGTAGGCGGGGCTTCTGACTCGACTGGACCTGCGCGGTTCATTTGTGTGCGTATCTCGACCGGTTCGGATGGTGCTGCTGTTTCCTCTGCGCTTCTCTCTGGAACCGTCTGGAAGGGTGAGGCCTGCATCATGCCGCCGCCTGAGTTGCTTGGGCCGGCAGCTTCGCTGCTCCTCTCCGTTTCCTCCGGGCAGTTGAGCCGGCTTGGCTGGCCTCCTTCGGTGGATTCTCTCGCAACTTTCTCCAAACAGTGAGTCTCCATTTTTGCTCTTTTTGATTAGTTTGTTTTCGCACTGTTTTTAAACGGTTCTTTATTTATTTTTCGTGTTTCCCCCCCCTCTTTGGTTTGAAATTCGTTGTTTTGTGATTTGTTTGGTTTGGTTTTATCGTTCCTTTCTAAGTTTCTGGGACCGGAGCTGTCAATGTGCCGCTTCCATCTACTGCCATCGTTCTACCGTTAAACAGTATGATTTGGGGCCTGTTTAGGTCTTGTTGATTTGTCCCGGTACCCATAATGGGTCTCCCGTAAAATTTTTTGCATACACCAAATCGCCATTTTTTGAAACTCCTGAATCGTGTAGAGGAGTCAGGGGTTTCTGGTGTGAAGTTTGGGTGTAGCCGATCAGCTGCGATCTGAGTTTTCTCCCCATCAGTAGTTCTGATGGGTGTTTGTTGGTTGTGGTACTTGGTGTTATGTGTTGGCGGGTGAGTAGCCTGTTTATTGCTTTGGACGTCCCCAGTGTCCATCCTTTTTCAAACCCTCCTTGTAAACCTGACCATTCTTTTCAGCCCTACGTTTGCGCCAGATGGGCCGGCCTGATGTGAGGGCATGTCTTATACCCCGGAGGCTAGGTATTTGTCGAATAAGTAGGCTGGTTCAGTTGCGGTCCGCTATCGGACACTAGTACGTCTGGTAGGCCATGGGTTGCAAAAAAGTTTGTTCTAGTTCCCTTATTACCATTTCTGTTGTCGTTGATGGCATAATTTTTACCTCTAGCCAATTGGAGTATGCGTCCACGACAATCAGAAACGGTGTTCCCTTGGTGGGGACCGCGAAATTGATATGGATCCGCGACCAGGGCCCCTTGGAATTTCCCAGTCCCTTATAGGTGCTTTTGGAGGAGATGGTCTGGCTCTCTGGCATTTGTTGCACGAGGTGACCCAATACTTCAATGTCCTTGTCAATGCCAGGCCACCAGACATAGCTTCCTTGCGAGGCTTTTCATTTTCACCATTCCCGGTATTCCCTCATGCAGCATGCTCAGAACCTTGTTTGCAATTTGTTTGGGATAACTACCCGCTCACCCCACAGTAGACATCCCTTCTCTATAGAGAGTTCGGTTTGTCTGGTGCGGAAAGGTTTAAAAGTCTCGGTGTTTTTTTGATTTTCCGGGCAGCCTCTACCTACCCAGTTAAGTATTTGGGCAGTCAGTGGGTCTTTTTGCCGTGGCTCTTGGCTTGACATCATGCACGGATATGGGTAGGATTCGGGCAGGTCGTCTATCTGTAGGCAAGTCATCGTTTGGTGCCGGGTCTTTCTTCCGTTGCTTGGCCAATGGTGCTCTTGCTCAACCCGCCCGTACAGGTATTCATGGAAAACGCTTTACACCAGCGACAATGCTAAGCCTCTCTGTCCCAGTTGGCTGTAGTTTCCGCCTCGGCTTTTGACAGAGTTTTTGATTTGTAGTATGCCGACGGGCGCCTCTCTTCCGTCCGGAAGTTGGTGGCTCAGGGATGGCTCCGACTCCAAACGTGATTGCGTCGCATGTCACTCTTCAATAGGTAGCGTGTCGCTGAATTGGATGAGAACGGTGTCGAAGTTTAGCAACTTTTTATTTGTTGAAAGCTTTCTTTCTTTGTGCCCAAGTCCAAATGGCTTTTTTTGTCCAGTAACCGGTGTAGCGGGTTCTGCTATTGCTGGCCTTATTTGGTAGGAAACACATTGTAAAAATTTATTAGGCCCAAGAATGCCTGCAACTCGTCTTTTTGTTCTTTGGTTCTGGTGCGTTATTTATGGCTTTTAGTTTTCTTTTTTCGGTGGGGGTGTATACCCTCTCCGTCTATTAAATAGCCAGAAATTCGACGCTCTTTTTTAGCCAGGCAGCACTTTTTTTTCCTTTTGTTTTACTTTTAGTCCAGCTTCCCTGAATTTGGTTAGTACCTTTTTTAAGTGTCTGTTTAGTTGGTTTTCGTTTTTTGCTGAGATTAGGACGTCGTCGAAGTTACGTACGACTCCTTGTATTGCCGTTTAGGAGGGCGTTCCATAAGGCTTTGAAAAACGCCTTGCGTGCCACACTGACTCCAAATTGAGTCTCTTACATCGATGCCCCTTTGGGTGGTAAACTATTAGTTGTGCCTCCGCTGTTTCGGGCTACTGTAGTTGTATGGTATGCTTGTGCCAGGTCCGAAGTTTGGCAAAAAAAATTTTCCCCCCCAGGGAATGTTAGCAAATGCTGGACTACTGGGCACCGGGTATGCGCTCTGTTGTAGTGCGGTGGGTTCGGGGTCGCCTGTAGTCACCACAGATTCAGATTGACCCATCAGGCTTAATAGGTGTGACTATCGGCGTTTTCCCATTTTGGCATGGCTACAGCTCTAGCACCCCCTGCGGCTACTAGTTTATTTAGCTGTTCCTCGGCATCTTTGCTTTTAAAAGGCAAACGGAACTCGCCGGGCTTTTAGTCTTTTTAGGGCTACTGTGCGGTCTAGACTGAAAGAAATAGGGTTTCCCCGGTACTTCGCCCCAATTGAGCCGTCAACACGTCTTGGAATTCCCGGATTAGGTCTTCCTCCCAGATCGGTTGTGCTCACGTCGGTTCTATCCCGGTTCATCCCGATGCCCAAAGGCGCGAACCATTCGATGCCCAGGAGGCTCGGCCTGTCATCGGTCGACTATGGTCAGCGGAAGTACCTCGACATGCTGTTTATACGCAGACTTTGAATTGGCCCATTGCCAACTACCGGGATTCGGTTTCCCTGGGTAGTCCTTAGTGTTAGCCCGCTGCTTTTTAGTTCTGTCCGTCGGATGTCAGGGGACTAGTTGTTTTATGGTGTTTCCACGAGACCTGTTACAGGAAGGAAATCCCGAAGTTCCACCTCCATTTCGCAGGGCTTTCCTTCAATTTTTACTGTTTCGTTGACTTTACTTTCCGCTTTCCGTCTTAGCGCTCCCTATTGTAAACAGTATTTGATGTTTATCTCTCTGTTTGCGGTTTGCTTGTTTCGCGGCACTTTCTCTCCGCTGCCGGGGGCTCGGCTCGTGTGTGTGAATGGCGCGTTCTCGTCGGGCTGTAGTTTTTTTTGTTCCTGCAGACTTTCTCGATGTGCCCTCGTTTCTTGCAACTTCTGCAGATCGCATCTGAGAAACCTGCATTCCCGCTCTCGGGTGATTCCTCCGCAGCCAGCGCATTCCGCCAAAATTTCTTTTCGCGCTCTTCTTGCTGGCATTACGTGCGGCTGGACCTCGTCGTCTCCGTTCGTCTGACTCGGATTGTCTCGCCATAGTCTTCGTGGTGCGGTGGTAACGGGAGATTGTTTCCTTCTCGGTGGCCGGTTTGTTCAGTCCCTGCTTGTGTTCATCTGTGTCTCATGGTAACGGCCGACTTTTTCACGGCTTCAGCGGCTTGTGGCTTCCCGAGGCCTCAAACTAAGGTTATCTTAGCTGTCAGTAGCTTACTTTTGCCGCCGTTGAATCTTCTTAGTCCCAAGTTTAACTCGGTCTCTCATAGCCTCGTCGAGGTTTAAGAATTCGCACTCTCCCCTATCTGTTGTGAAGGGCGGCTACGAAATCAGCTACCGTCTCACCTTTCTTCTGCGTCTCTTCCGTAGAATTTGTGCCGTCTTATGAGGTTTTTTGGACACCGTTGTGTGACGTAGTGCGTTTTCAGTAGTTTCTTGGAGTTCGGACCAGCGTTAGCTTGGTTTAACGTCTCGGGGCTTTATTGCCATTTGAAAATGCGTCGGTCCGCAGTGCGTTAGGAAAAACAGCTCTTTTGGCGTTGTCGGAGATGTCTTCCATCTCATTGCTCTCCAGGTACATCTGATAGCGCGTCTGCATACGGAATCCCAGTCTTCCTCGTTGGTGATTAAAGGGTCGGGCGGTTGGCTTTGTTTCCAGCCATTTCTGTTGTCGTCTGGAATTTTCCTCACCGCGTTGCTCGGGTCTCGCGTTTTCAGGACTGATCCCACCCTCGTCCCAAGTGTTTTGTCCGGAAGAACACAGGTAGATCGGTTCCAACAGCAAAGTCTTTATTGTAAGCCAGGATGTAGATCAGTAACGTTGGCTTCAAGCCGCGGCCAGTCCTTTTATACATTTTTCCCGGCCGGCTTTGCACAATGACAGTTGGTTTGATTTTGCCGCCTTCCTGCGGCTTGCAGGGATTGTTCAAAAGGAACCAATCCCTTTTCGTTCTAAGTAGCCAATCAGAATGTATTATTTGAAGCCGGTTATTTGCATACAGAACAGAAAAGCTGTAAGGTATCTCCACCCAAAGCTCTTGCTTCAGCTTGCAATCAGTTCTAGATCTGCCAGACTACATATCAAATTGTTTAGAGCACTGGGTGAAAGTTGATATGTATATGCACTTGGTTTTGCTTTAGGAATAGCAATAGTACTTAGACTTGTATACTGCTTCATAATATTTACAGTCAGAATATTGCCTCTGATAATCTGGATCCTCATTTTACTGATCTCAGAAGGATGAAAGGTTGAGTGATGAACCTCAAGCCCTGTCAGGATCAAACTTCATGATGTGGGGAGAGTTTTTCTGCAATATTGCATTCTAACCACTGCACCAGCAGGGCTCTTGTCTGCTTTAATTGTAGCATGGCTCATTGGTTCTTGTAAGTGTCCGTTCCCTGACTGTGGCAACCATTTGCATGACTTTACCTTCCAAGAGTTCACTTCTAGAATTTCAACTTCTTATCTTGTGCCTGAACTTCTCTCCCACAAGCAGGCTTATTCACAACTACTGAAAAAGCATTGAGTTTCAAAAGAAGGCAATATGCACTTATTCCTCATCACAGCTACACTGTATTTGATATTCAGGAAAATAATGATAGCTTCATAACTGCATAATCTTACAGCATATCATTGCTCATTTTTTCAGCTAAGAGACAGATATAAATGATATGTATTGAAAATCTGAATAGAAGGTCTTTGCAATTCATTTCATACCTTTTGGATCATGTCGAGGTGAGGGAATCCATGTTATTCTAGGATGAATAGCAGCTGGAAGCAAAGCATTGATTAAACTCCCTATTCCTTAGCTGAAGCAATAGCTCTCTAGCTCCTATTCTCTGCTTGTTCTCATTGTGCTGAAATTGTGTTAGACTTTAAAAAGGAATTAGGGATGAAAATGATACCACGTAGACCCATCCTATCTCATATGGAAAATAAAAGAAAGGTGAATATTCTTTGCAATAATATTTGGTGTTTTACTGGCAACCATATGGAAGGGTTTACTTTTTTGGGGGGGATTTTTTTTTTCTTGAGCCCAGCACTTCAGGATTTGCTGATAGTTTTTCTTGCAATTACTAATCAGATCTGAGCTGCTTAGATGTTTGACATCATCAGATTGAATCAGATCATCCTAAAATAATTCTCTTGTTTAAGGAGGGGGATCAGTTCATTTATCACAATTACTGTAGATCTCTTTCAGATTGCTCTTCCTGTCAGGATTCAGACCGTTACTCAAATTAAATCATGAACCACGAGCCACACTCCCAAAACCTGAAAGGATTTATTAGAAGTTAACATGCCGGCATTAGCCTGTGCATAGCCGATTCTGAGATACATAATTCACTGTCACCCTTGATCCTGCTTTCCTCCCCCAGCCCTCTGGGTGTATCATCCAAGGAAACACATCCATAGCCAAGAGTCATCAATCATGCTCTCCAATTTGAAGCAGAAGTTTCAGTCATCTAATCAGTCTCTGAAGAAAACCTGTAGTCTGAGAGGCATAACTTTGAATTGGAAGGTCCCTAGGGGCAGTTGAACACTGTTTTCCATTCATTCTCCCTCCCTGATGCGGACTTGTGCTTCTCTGAGATCTAATTTGGTAAAGACCTTCCCTTTAGCCAGGTGGGATAACATGTCCCCCATGAGTGGGAGGGGGTATAGATTGTGTATGTGCAGTCCGTTGATCGCTCTAAAGTCCAAACAGAATCTCATAGTTTCATCTTTTTTTTTTAACAGGACTGGGGCTGCAACCCGTGGTTTGACTGGCTTGATGAACCCTCTTGCTAAGTTTTTGTCTATATATTTGCACATTTCTTGCATTTCCTGGGGCGTCATGGCATACATTTGGGGTTTTGGTAGTTTTTTTCCCTGGGAATGATTTCTGTGGTGCAGTGGGAAGGTAGGATGTCATATTCAGTCTCACTGAATACTTCAGTGAGGTCTTGATATTCTCTTGGGATCTGTCTGACCTCTGGGGTATTGTCAGAGGTGGTTGCCAGTTGTTCTGGTAAACCCTCTGGAAGGGTTCCATGTGTGGGCGGTGCTTCTATTTGATGGTAAGGAAAGAGTTGGGGTCCCTTTGCTATCCTCAATCTGCAGCTACCCCCTTGCCACCAGATGGCTGGACCCCACTTGTCTAGCCAGAAAAGCCCCAGTATGATTGCATCTATCATTTTGGGGACCACTATGAATTGAATCATTTCCCAGTGATCCACTAGCTCTAGACTCACTGGTTCAGTTAAATGAGTAGCATAGGCTCCTCCGAACAGACAGCCATCTACTTGTTCGAACCAGATTGGATGGGTCAACTTTTTTATTCTGATCCCCAGTTTCAGGACTGTGGTCAGGTTGATCAGGCACCTAGTGCAGCCTGAATCTATTAGGGCTTGGAAACTCTCCTGAATTCCTGTTTTTGAGGCTGTGAGGCATATTGGGAAGATGAAAGGGGGAGCTGGTCCGTTCACCTTTGGATCATTTTTGCCCTCATTCTCGCTGTCACAAGAATCCAACAACTGATCACCATTGCCTGGGGTTGCCCCCCTTCGGCTGGGTGGGGAGGGACCTCTGCTTCCTGAAGGGCCATCTGGGATGATTTGGTAGCATATCTGGGTCATTCCAGTTGTGCTCTGGGGATTGGTTCCAGACTTGGCTTTGGATCTGAGGTTGTGCATGCCCTTGCCATATGCCCTACTCCCCCACATTGGTAGCACTTAAATGGACTTCATGAAAGAGCTAGTTTTGGGGCTGATTGTAGTGTTGTGGTCTCCCATCAGCTGGGTGGTGTCTGATCTGACTGGCCTCTCTCTTTGGCTCCCAATGGCTGTTAGTATGTAATGCCCCATCAACTTTTATGACCACTCGGAATCACTCAGAGAGTCGGTTTGGGATGTCCTAATAGGCAGTTACTTTTCTAATTTGCTTGTCCAAGCTGGTTCTAAAAAAATGAACCAGCATCCGCTCAGGCAAAAGGGGTATGTTCCAACTGATTCTCCTGAATTCATGGATGTGTTCCTTGTTGGGTCGCCCTTCCTGCTTTAGGTTATTGAGCTCATCTTCCATGTATAGGTCCTCCTCTGCCTCCACAAATCTGACCTCTAGCAGTTTTAGGAAGTCATTTACATCATGTAGTTGGGGGGGGGGCCTTCTCTTGTGGAGGGTTGCTAGCCATCTTCTTGCTTTTCTCTCTTGCCCCTCAAAAAGGGCATTAACTATGGCTCTAGGGGAGGGATAGAAGTGTCCATAACATTCCAGGTAGATTTAAGTTGAGTCAAGGAATAAAGCTAGCTGGTCTGGGTCTCCATCAAATTTGTCCCTGAACTCGGGCGGTTTGTTGGGCTCTGGTCCTTCCTCTCCCTGTAGCCCTCTGTAAGTCTGCACTTGAGGTGGCTGACCTTCCTCCCCAGCTCTAGTTCACACAGGAGGAAGGGCCTACATGCTGCATGCTGGAGGCACTGGCTGCTGCTGTGGGCTCTTTTTTCTTCTAGTGTGTAGAGAGAGAAAGCTGTGGTCTCACCTGCTTCTCCCCATTTCAAAAGATCCTGTAAAAATTCCCCTCTGGTTTGGGTGGCAGGACAGGCTGTCATCTCAAATGGTGGCTGTTCAGATCTCTCTCAGCTGCTCTATGGATCTTCCCAGGGATTCCATCAGGTACTTATCTCATTTTGTCCCTTCCAACAAAGCACGTTTCTTTTCATTGGAGTTGAAGAGGAGTTGTCCTCCTTCTGTAATTATGCTATCAGATTCTGTTTGCTTCTGGCTGGAGACCAAGCTTTCTTCTGATAGCCTCTGCCATGGCTGCCTGAGTTTCTCTCCATGCATCCCAGATGTTGGGGAGTGATGGAAGAGGCCAGGACACAGGCACCCCGATGAGTAATTAAGAGAGTTGGCTATCTATCAGGATTCCAGCAGTTACTCAAATTAAATAATGAGCCTTTGAGCCACACTCCCAAAACTTGAAAGGATTTATTAGAAGTTAACATACCAGCAATAGCCTGGCATAGCTGACTCTGAGATATGTACTTCACTGTCACCCTTGATCCTGCTTTTCCCACCACCCCTTTGGGTGTAACATCCAATGAAACATATCCATAGCCAAGAGTCATCAATCATGCTCTCCAATTAGATTTTGTGTGGCAGAAGCTTCAGTCATCTAATCAGTCTCTGAAGAAAATATGAATGGAATAGACTTTTCATTCCACACTGCTGCCTGCTTTTTGAAACTC
>BHFT01032609.1:0-31081 GCA_004320025.1 Laticauda laticaudata | reverse complement strand
GGCAAGCGACTAAACCTAGATAGATACTGTGGATGTGCAAGGCCCCAACAGAGCTTCACATGAAAGGGGAAGAAGCAGCGCAACTCCTGAAACCACTGTGCAACTCCCCAGCTGAGCAGTGGAGTGGCAAGACAGGATGGGAGATGCTTAATGGATGCTTCCTTCAGCCTATCTCATAAACCGATGAGACTGTGCCATGTATGGTGAGTGCCCTCCCCATAACAATGAACAGCCGGCATTAATAAAGAGTTTGTTTATGTTGAAATCTGTGATCAATTGAATAAATTGTTATTGATAATAAAGGGCCATAAAGGTGTGGCCAACCTGGGGAGGGTGGACCATACAGTCCCACTATGCTTGCACATGGAGGTTTATCTATCCCGCAGCTATTACCCATCCCACAGCGTATCCCTGCCATCCCACTGCAATCGCTTTACCCATCCCCCACAGCTATTTACCCATCCCAGCAGGTATCCCTTGCCCATCCCACTGCTAACTAACCATCCCACAAGCATGCAAAGGCCTTTAAACCATTTCTAAAAGTTTCAAAACCAAGAACTTTATTGACTAAAAGAACTGAAGCAAGTGTGGAAGCAAGAATAAACTTCTATTAATAACAAACCTGTTAAAAGCCAAAGACCCAAGCTAAAGTGTTCCCTAGCGAAAGATAAAGTCAACAGGTAGCAACCCAGTCTCTGGCACTCTTCTCAGTCAATTCTGAGGCGTACCCATAGTCTCGGGGTGAAGGGTCCAGGTGCTTGTGGAAGTTGTTCTGCTGCTGGAGTGGCTGTCTAGGTGCATTAGGGCGTGCCTGGCCTCGTGAGGGAACGAATGGGACGGATGTGTGGAGGAAGCTCTCAGAGAGCTGGCTCAGTCCTGCTGATGTTGAGAGCCCCTATCCTCCAGCGACATGGGTTGTCGGCTCCCAAGACCGATGACATGTTCTGAGGCCAGGCTTGGCTGCTGGTGGAGGAAGGAGGAGTGTAGTGGCGGCTGTCTGGTCTGCAGGGTGAGCGGCGTGCAGGCATCGGGCGGCATCTGTGGTTGCTAACGGTGCATCTGTTTAGGCCCTCGGTGCGTGTGCCGATGCAACCTGTGCCTGGACTGGAAGGCTACCTGTGATTGCTGGATCCTCGGTAGCCGTAGCCTTGGTTGGTTGAGGGCACTGTGGAAAGCCTTGAAGCGGCTGTGACATCACCTGGGGTGGAGGAGCCAGACCTGACTGGCGCTCGGATCAGGTTCAACTGGGCCTGGAGGCGTGTGCCAGAAGGACCTGGTGATCCTCTCCTTTATCACCTGGTACTGGGATTCGGAATGCTACATGAGGGTCTGACTCTGGTTGATGTAGGTGAGGAAGGGCTTTCTGTTAGAGGATGGTTATGTGGTGGTCCAGCCTGGAGGAAGAGGAGCATCTACGCTCTTCTTCTGATGTGCTCCCTGCATCTCCAGCAGGATAGTGTGGCCTCTGCCCCTCCGGTCTGCCTCTCTCCTGCTTTCATCTATGTGGATGGTGGAGCTGGGGTGGAGTGGTTGGTCTGTGGTGGCAGCGGCCTCTCCTTGCTCAACTCCATCAGGGGCCGTCCTCCAAACGCTTCCCCACGGGAAGCTTGCCCAGCTGTTGGGGGGGTCTCCGTCGTGGGCGCTCCACAGATTACCTGCCTGGACACAGGGAGCTACTCTTGGCCAGAAGATGGACTGGCGCTTCTGTGGGCTGCCTGCAGAGAGAGGTGTGAACAGAAGGGCGCTGCCCTCCTCAGTGGCGGAAACCCTCACCCTCCAAGAAGCCTGCACTTGGCCACACATATGTCTCCCGCGTCGGTGAGCTTGACGCCAGCCTGGCCAGACTTCTTGGAGGTGCAGCTTTCCGTACCAGGTGTTGCATGTTGCTTCCACCACCTCAGCGAGAACATCCGAAGTGTAGCTCCAGGCTCTCCGCCTTCTCTCTCCAAAGCCGCCTGCTTCCGCAAAGGTGTCTCGATAGAGGCCTGTGTCCCTTCACCAGAGTACTTGTTCTCCCTCGAGCCATTCGAGCCACCTATTCCTCATGTTGCCTCTTCGATGGATTACTGTCTCCTTTCCCTATCATATTCGATTGCTGCTTCCCTCTGGCAGTGGCCTTTTGGGCCCTCATCACTAGGGTTTTGAGGTTCTAGCGGGCTGGTCCACCACACACTACCAGCAGCCAGCCAGCAAAAGCAGGACCAGCAACACCAGTGAGCACCAGCAGGACCAGCAGCAGCACCACCAGAGGTAAGCACCAGCAGCAGAAGCCCCAACAGAAGCAGAGTCAGTGCCAGGGGGTGGGATGGTGGCCCTGTCCTTATTGCCAGGGCTGGCAGGAGTAGGCACAGGCTTCCTCTTCTTCCCCATGGTTGTTGGCTGGAGATGTGTCTGGCCCAGCAAGTCTTTCTTCCTGAATGGTGACCTGCTTGCCGAGTTGCATCCTTTTATATCTGCGGGGCTGACGCCAATGCATCCTCCGCCGCATGCCGCACTTGAAGCGCTTTGCACTACCGATAGGCATCCGCTAGGCATCCGCTCTGGATGTTCCTTTCCGCTGCACGTCCGCTTCGCCTGTGCCTCCCCCGGGAGCCCGGCGGATGTGTCATCCGCTTTCTATCCGCTGTTCCATCCGCTAGGCTTCCATGGAGCATCCGCTTAACATCCTCGCTACGTCCTCTCCCCGTCCGTTCCTTTCCATTTTTGTCCGCTCTTTATGCAAATTTGGGGTACTTTTGAGAGCGGATAACAACAGATGGAACATTTTCTCGTCTGCTGTGTCCTTTTTACATATGTTTTGCATCTGTCGGTCAATGTGACAGGGCCTTAAGTTGTAACTCAACTGGTAAGCGAATGTGGCTTCCCTATTGTCTTTGCTTCTCAGAAAGTTGTAAAAGGTGATTGCATGAGCCCAGAATACAGTAACCATCATAAATACAAGTCAGTTGCTAAGCATCCAAATTTTGATCACATGACCACAAGGATGCTACCATAGTTATAAGTGTGAAAAATTGTAATAATTCACTTTTTCAGAGCTTTGTAACTTTGAACAAAGTTAACTAAATATGACAAGATGAGAACTACCTCAATACTGAAATGGGTGCTCAGGTTGCACACCACCATTGGTCCATGGCACACCAGAAACCAGGCTGTACAAACAAGCCAAGCCTCATTTGTGCACACACAAGATGCAGGCAGCACATGAAATCACTTCCTCTTCTGGTCCACAGAAAAACCTCTCTCTAATAGAACGAGTCCTAGGTACCAAAAAAGTTGTGGGCTGCACTACTAAAGCAATCAGGTATTAGACTTATGGGAATTTTGTTCTATTTGCATTTTTGTCAGCCTATCCACTTTGCTCAAATTGATACATAAAGTAAAAAAACATTCATTTGTATCATACTATAGGCAACACTTGACAGGGAAAACTTGAAAAATGTTCATTTTTGCATGGATCTTTTGTAACTAATATATAATCATTCCAAAAATGATAAAAAAATTGAAAATTGTAAAGTGATTGAACAAATTAACTGTTGACACTTAGGCATATCTCTGATTATTGCTGCATTAGTATAATGATTTTTACAATCTGAATTATCAACTAATCTAAAAAGGCATATTATAAAGATTGTTATTCAATAATGCATATGTTTTAAAACTTTACTATGAACTCTGAGGTGTTGTTAATATTGCTTTTACAGGTTGAAGAACCTGGAAAATGTATGAGATCGTGGAAATGGACAGTGGAACATATACTCTACAAAGCTTTTCGGTCATACCTTTTACCTCCTACAAATTTTAGAGAAGATGGCAATGTTTTACAACTTACTAATCTATTTGACTTGTACAGAGTTTTTGAGCGATGCTAAATGCAAATATTTATTCTATAATATTTAATCTATTGTCTTTCTCATTATAAACTTTAATCAGTTAATCACAAACGTTTGCATAAAATGAGTATATTGTATGGTCAAAAAATTAATCCACTATTGTTCAACATTTCGCAATATCCACATATTGTACAGTGAGCAAACAAAAACTTAATTAAACTCCTAGATTTCTGTTTATAACCAAAAAATGTAAGATATTTAAATCCTCATACTACTATTAATGAACCATACAACTGATGAATTGGAAAAATATGGAAGACCAGAATTCTCTTTTCTTGATCTTTTCTTGATTTAGTATTTCTGCTGGCAGATAGTCTGGGAATAGATGATTAGAGCATCCCTGAATGTAAAGGATCAAATTTTATATGGAAATATAGATAATGCTCAACTTATGACCAGAAATGAACACCAAGTTTTTGTTGCTAAGCAAGGTAGTTAAGTGAGTTTTGCTCCATTTATGACCTTTCTTGCCATAGTTGTTAGGTGAATCACTGCTGTTGTTTAAGTTAGTAACATAGTTGTTACGTCAACGTGGCTTGCCAATTGACTTTGCTTGTCAAGAAATTGCAAAAAGTGGTCACATGATCCTGAGACACTGCAACCGTCATAAATACAAGTCAGTTGCCAAGCATCTTAATTCTGAACATGTGACCATAGGGTTGCTGCAATGGTCATGCAAAAGTGTCACTTGTTAGTGCCATTGTAACTTTGAATGGTCACTAAACAAACTGTTGTAAGTCAAGGAGTACCTCAGTAGAAATTAGCAATTTTCTTAGTAATATAATGAATATAAACAGATTCTGTTCATACGGTATAATTTTTACTTAATTATATCCTGTCAAGTTTATTATTCAAAATCAGTCTGTAGTTTTTTGAATTATATGGGAGGATAAAAATTCTTAGAATTAGTGCATTAAAAAGCTCAACAATGAAAATGCCAGAGAACATTAAGACAAGAGACACCCATGCTATGCAGTGTCCATTTAATAGGTTTATACCTGCCACATTTCTCCCACCTACATTTCACTCCACACTTAAGCATCGCACACATCAGGTTTCACATACTAAACAATAACAAATCTTGCACACTCTTACATTAAAAATAGGGAAGGTCTAAGTTGAAATTTCAAGTGTCCACCACTATGCAATAAAGCAGATTTTATACAGTAATTTCTATTTTATATAAATTTAAATATTGTACAAAAGTGTTCCATAAAAATGTATAAAATTTAGCAAACAAGACTCCAATTGTATTTTAAAATAAATGGTATTTGTTTCCATATTTTGTTCTAATTTCATTGCACTATATTAAAGGCACATGTACCATGTGAGGATTTTGAGCACATAATTGGTTACTTTGTTGTGAAGCATACTCTTGAATTTGTGCATTTTTTTCCAAGCACCAAGCATTAAAGCAATTGAAAATAATTCAGAGAATAAACTTGATTTCACAAGTGTGAAAATAGTAGTTTATATAAAGTAAGTCAATCATAGAGTATTGGGCTCCATCAGATTTTTGAATTAAGCTGCTAAAACTCAATCAACGGCATGGAGATGTAAGCGGTCTTTCCCATTTGTTCAAATTAAAATATTTGCCACTTAATTATGAAACAAACTCACTGAACAGCTTTGTTTTCAAATTTATGCCAAGGAAAGTCTATATTAAAATAAGCTCAAGCATTTCAAGGAGTAGCACATTCTTTAGTTTCCTTTCTATTGTTGAGATAGCAGTGCAGTTCGATTTGCCTTCATTTTCTCCAACCGTTTCACTAAATGACTGTTGGTCATCTCCATTTCTTCTATCCTATCCAATGCTGTTCTTAACTAAAAAGAAAGGGAGACTAAGTTAGTTTTGAGAAAATGAGCGCAGAATCTAAATATATCATAAAACTACAAAATGTTTTTGTTGCAGCTTTTTATTGAAACAAGGTCCACTAATTCAGATCTAAAACTCTGCTTCAAAAAAGATTCAAAAGCATTTTAGCTCTATTTGGTTTAGTAGCATCAGGTTAAACAACTAAACTAGATAACAAAAGATAAGCTTATGCAGCAGCTAACTTATGAAGCTGACAATACTAAAATTTTCATGTAAGTCATAACTCAATTGCTTTTCTTTACATTTTTAATATCCGCTATCAAATACAAAGGTAAAGAAATCACTCAGAAGACGGAGCACATGAATATGCTTTTTGGCAATACACACAGGATACCTATGTTTTCATTCACTATTCCACTGCATTCTGAGCCAGCTGTAGTTTTCAAAGAGACAAACATGAAGACTAAATTGTAGTAGTCTGATCTTGAAATAGCATTATTTGTTACCAATAGAAGCTCTCTTATTTGCCAACACTGGTTACAAATTTCACTTGTCATGAAGGCTTCTCAACTGCCCATGCCAAATCGAGGATGAACTCCAAGATGGAAACCTGGTCTTTAGATAAAGTATCACCAAACCCAAATTCCAATCCCCAGAACTGGCAACAAATGTTCAAATTAATGATACCTCATGAACTTGGATATATACAAAGACTTGAGATGTCCAATTGCTTCATAGGAAAAAAGTATCACTGGGTATTGTTTCATGTCAAACTGGAAATTCAAGTCTATGTCACTTTTCCATTCTTTCAGATGCTAAAGTAGGACATAAGCCTTGTAACATCTAAGTACATGGAGTCGTCCAGGAAATGGCTGTCCCGAAGGTACTTTTCAAAAGGCAACTGAACTTTATTTTTCCTTTAAGATGTTTTGCTTCTCATCCAAGAAGCTCCTTCTGGAGAAGCTTCTTGGATGAAAAGAGAAACATCTTCCAGGAAAACCTAAAGTCCAGTTGCCCTTTGAAAAGCATCTTTGGGCTCTCCCAAGCCAATCCCCAAAAATCAAAGCAAAAATGCCCAAATGCTACTTTCTGAGAGAAAGGCAAACTGCAACAAAGATACAAAACCCACAGTAGAAAGGATTTCAATAGTCAATTTCCTGCAAAAGTACCTGGATTTGGTGGATTTGCAGCACCATCATTTTGACTAAATATAAAATTCAGTGTATATTTGTGGTGGGATTCAAAAAATTTAACAGGTTCTCTACCCTAATGACAATGGACTGTGGGTGTGGCCAACTTGATTGGTCTCCTTACTCCAAGTCACAATAAAATAGGACTGTTCAAATATTTAGAATAGAATAGAATAACAGAAGTGACTTGGAGGTCCCTCTCCTTAGGCAGGAAGCCTACACCATTTCAGTCAAATGGTTATTCAATCTCTTCATAAAATCTTCCAGTGTTGTAGCATTTACAACTTCTGGAGGCAAGTTGTTCCACTGATTAATAGATTAATTACACTAACCAAAGAGAAGAAACCTAGGACTAAGGAGAAATTTCCTAAGGGTGAGACCAATTAACCAATAGAATTGCTTGTCTTGAGAAGTTGTGGGTGTTCCATCATCACTAGAAGCATTCAAAAAGAGTAAAAGGGAGAGAGGGAGGGAGGGAGAGAGAGATGTGTATGTATGAGACAGGGAGGGAGAGGTGGAAAAAAATGAAAGATTTCCAACAACCAGTTCTCCAAACTGCTTAGAAAGTTAACAGATTCTAGCGAGAACTAGTAGAATCCCACCCCTAGTAATAGAGCAACACTGTTTAATAGTTCCAAAGAAATCCAACTATCCAGTTACCTGTAGATGAAGAAGGAAAGCCATCTTTTTTCTCAGAATAAATTTAAATTCATGATTTATAATTTTTCCTTTTATGCTCAGAAAATGCCTACGTGAAGTTCAGAAGATATCTCCACTTTCTGGAGATACGGTCTTTTCTAAAACCTTGGCAGATGCTTCTAATCAAGCTATTGTTCAATGGATCCTAACCATAATTGAGAGATTTTATATAGTGAGTCGATCTATCAGTATCTGGCTTTGGACTGGCTATGACAGGTTAAGACCAAACCAAGGAGAATGGAAATTCAAGAGTAAGTTAAAAATGTATGTTTCTCACTCTGTATTCAGGAAACGTGCTAGCTTGGGAACAAAATCACTTGAGTGGGCAAAACAATCCCCAAATAGAAGGACTCCTCAATTTATCTGTAACCCCCCTGTTTTTTAATGCCTTCAAAGTCACCCTTTTCAGGATAGTAATGCTTTCATATTAAGATTGAAAAACCAAATGATGTTTGTTAGGATTTAACCCAGTGATTTTAGACTCACTAAAAGAATAGGATATAGTCTATGTATTTCTGTTTAAACATGGCACAGGTGACATTGGAAGCCTTGCTGTTGGAGAATAAACAAAGCAGTTAACAAATCTGTGTCCCAACCCAGATTACGTGTTACATATCTGGTTATATAGCATGCATCACTTCTCAAAGAAGACAGAAAAGTGAGGTGGCATTAGAACTATGCCAAATTTTTGCTTTTTTTTGTACCACAATGGAATAAAGAGATCTCTTGATTTGTAAGAGCTTACACCCTCTTGTTCTGAAAGAGGTCTTCAATAGAATAATGTCTTCAGTACCAGGATCTTAAAGGAAGCAGAAATGCTTGAGGAATCCAATAAATAGACGTACAACCGGTTTGTCAGCTAGTTGCAAGTCCATCTAGTGGTGATGCTATCCCACTTTTTTCTAGCTTCCGAAGAAGTAGGTTGTGGTCTATTTTGTTGAATGCCTTGCTGAAATCTAAATATATGTCCACAGTGTTTCACTAATTTGGTCTAATTTAGTCACTATGTTGAAGAATTAAATAAGATTGATTTGGCATCATCTGTATTTAACAAACCCGTGGTGACTGCTAGTTATTACTTTACTTGTTTCTAGATCTATTTTTTTATTATCTTTTCCAATATAAAGCCCCTGCTGCCGCACACCTCCCCCCACATGCAGACACACGCAGACACACACCTAAAAGGCCAGAAGAACAGAGAAGCAAGCCTGCTGGATCCCAGCTACATGCAGGTGCGTCTGGTGGTCCACATTATGTGGCTCCCCACAAGTCTGTCTACTGCCACCACACCTGCTTCTTGGAGGACCACATGCAAGCCCCTGCTGCTGGGGACACACACACACACGGAGAGGGAGAGGGAGAGAGAGAGAGAGAGACAGACAGACAGACACAGACACACACACATCTGAAAGGTAAGCCAGCCCGCCGCCACCTGTGTGCATACTGGGATGGGCCGTGCCTGTGCGTGCATGCTCCTGTTGCCTCCTATGCACACACCGGGACAGCCACGCAGGCCAGATCCAACCACATTGTGGGAAGCATCTAGCCTGCAGGCTTTGAGTTTGACACCCCTGATCTAAACTATATCCCTAATGGCGAACCTATGGCATGCTTGCTGGAAGTGGCACGCAGAGCCACCTCTCCAGGCATACTCATTGGCTCTTCTGGTTCCAGCGTGCACATGCACACCATCCAGCTGGTCTTTGCATAACCAGAAGAGCATCTCCGCCAACTGGTCTTTGTGTGCACATGCGCATTACAAACTGGAAGACCAGGTGGCTGGCATGCATGTGTGCATCAGGAAGCTGAGCTTCCAGTTTCTGGAGCTCCCAGGCAATGTGCCAAGGAGCTGCTCTTCCAGTTTTTGGTGCACATGTGCCTGCTCCAGTTTCAGCACTTGATGCCAAAAAGGTTCACTACCATTGATCTATATGAATAGGAGGTGTTAAGGGTAGAATTTGGGAATATCTGCTTCCCAGAGACCTCATATACCCATTTGTATATTTGGGAGGTTTCAAGGAGTGATGAAGGAAAATTGCACTGCTGGAAATGGATGATGTTATTACTAAATATTTTATAAGCCTGATCTTGGCTGCTGAATTCTGCAAATGATTTTGTTTCTGGCAGTCCTGCAAACATAAAATTTCACATCACAATTGTAAGAAACTTATAAACAGAATATTTATACTACTTTGAAATAATAATGTCAAATATTGCTTTAAATATAGCACATATTATTCACAGCTCAATTACTATACTATTACAAATCTGTTTTCACTGTAAGGAAAAGGAGACACTTGCCTCTCGCTGAAGTTTTCTCTTTTCTGCTTTCAGTTCATCTTCTACTTTTTCTGCATTTTCTGCAGCATTTTTATATCTCACCACCTGTCCTTCAAGTCTTAAAACCTAAAAGACCAATGATTTGTTTATCTTCCCATATGCAAAGAAGACTCACTGTAACTTTGACCTTTCCTTAAAAGCACTAAATGGAAAACATTTACGTTTCACTGTTCCTCCCAAGGAACCAATGCAAACACCAATGGAGTCAAGTGATATAATCATACCCAGAAACTCAATAGAACACTAATTCAAATGAAATGCAAACATGGTATTGATATTATCACTGATTATAAGTAAAAAAATCCCCAATGTAAAAGTTTATGTGTTATTATGTTCTAGATCTGATATAGTTTTCTTGGGCAGGGGGTTGGACTAGATGGCCTGCAGCACAAAGTCCCTTCCAACTCTATTAATCTGTTAGATAGTCCTCTTTTCATTTCTTTTAAGTTGAGATGGCCAAATATTTTTCCTGGCCATTAGCTCATATATAGAGTACTTACCGTATATACTCGCATATAAGCTGACTTTAGAACGCTTTTTTTTTTTTTTCAAATTTGGGGGTCGGCTTATACGTGCATAAATCTGATTTATAGATGGCCGTGCCTCGATTTGCGCTGGAGCAGCGATTTAGCGTGGCGGCTTCGCGCGATGAGAGTCTTGGCTCTCGCACTCCCTGTCAGCTGGCCCTTTGCAGCCCTTGCCTGGANGTTTTTGCAAAATGCCTCATTTTGGGGCAGTTTTTTAAGGGTCGGCTTATATGCGAGATCGGCTTATATGCGAGTACACTATTTGTTTGAAGAGTGGTTCTCTTTAGAAAATATCAAATCCTGTACATCACTGGCCTGATAATATAGTGATAGCATTCCCATACTAGTAGTGCAAGAGAGACATCTTATGTGATGAATTAGGGGAGATAAGGTACAGAGCCCTTAAATTTGGAATATATCAGCATCTTAAAAGATACCTACATTTTGTTCCAAAGTAGTTATATCTTGTTCAGCTTTGGAAAGTTTAAATTTGAAATCACTTATTTGTCTGTTGGCATCTCCTAGAGACAAGAAAATTTAGAAATTAAGGACTGTAAATCAACCTTCCAAATTCTCTTCAAATCAAATCTTTACTTATTGCAAATGTTTGTTGTAGAAAGAAACAGAGCACTAAATGTGGCAATTAAGTAATTCTGGAGACTCGTATTTTTCAACATTTATTCCTGAAAGGTCATGAGGTGAATGCTTAAGATCTCAGGAGTTCAGTCAACATTTTTATTGGAATATAAAAAGCAGAATGACTTATGTAATAGTATTTTAATCTTAAATACAATGAAAATGTGGTTATTTAAAAATAACCGACTGCTAGATCAAAAGATTATACAAATTAACAGTCAAGATATTTCTTATAGTGTCAGTCGAGAATGTAACAACTCAAATGAGAAACAGATTTTCTTTCTGTAGTTTCCATTCTCTCTGGTTATGACAAGAATTCTATAAATTTCACAACTGGTATCAGACTTTGCTTATTTTCCTTAATATTCCCTCATTTTACTTTAAATTGTACCTTATACATCTAACACTATGTACATATACTTTCATTAAATCTGCTTTATTTATTATCTGGTATAAAATTACAAAATTCAAACTGAAAATTTGCATAGAAATCAAGACATGACTATTTAAAGTGCATCTTCTTTGAATACTGAATGAATTAACATACTCTGCATTTCAATTAATTGCAAATCAGAACCATTTTCCAGTCCTGTTAAATCAGAATTTGTGCTTTCATTCTTAGAGGATTTCTGCCGTGCCTCTTCCAATTGCAATTTCAGTTTTTTAATCTGAAATTAAAATAACACAATATTTTCAGTATTTCACTTCAAACTTTATTTATTCTTTATCTAAAATGAATGGATATCATATTTAACAAATAATTGGCATCTACTGCTATTATCGGGAATCCAGTGTAATTGTTTTCAGCTTTAAATAAATCTAAGGATTTGTCTGAACAGGATCTGCTACTCCAATAAATTGACAATTTAGCCATGGATAGCATCCATTAAAATGCTAAGATAATATAGGAAAAATTGTTGTGAATATCTGCATCGAATAAATTGCCATGTTATATGAATGGTTTTAACTAAAACAAAAATTCTATTGTTAGAATAGTTTTATTCATGTTTTGTTCTCTGCAGATATAGTCAATATGGTATAAACAGGGATTGGTATTAGGGAGACCCAAGTTCATATTCACTTTGAGCCACAGAAATTTGTGAGATGATTTTGATCCATCACTAAATCTCAGCTCAACCTACTGCGCAAGGCTGTAATTTTTAGTAACAAACAGAAAAAATTAAATGCATGATTAAGAAGTTGACATCTAAATATTCTTATATTGAGTTAAAATTAAGTGTATATGACATCACTTCAAATGTACATTTTTCTGCCTATATCCAACATTTTTGGGGATATGGCTTTAAATATACTATTCAAAGGCTAAATGGATGTGGCACTAAGCATACTATTCAAAGGCTAAACAATTTCCCATAATAAGTTTTAATTTAATAACAAAGTACAGTTGGTTTATGACCTCCAGAGTTAGCATTATTTCTTTAGGCTATAATTCTGTTGCTACTTAAGCAACAGAAAGTTAAGGTGGAGATTATCCTGTTTTACAGATAAGATCAGATTGTTGTATATTCTTTAAGTATAGCAATATGATCTTTCATTTATAAGACAATTTTCTATCTCCAGTTTAACTTTTTCTCACAAGTTTTCCATTATAACCTTAGAATTCAACATACGTAAAGCCCCTCCTGGATCATCCTCCATCAATAAGCAGTAGGAAAAAAATCCTACACGAATCCTATGTTTCCTGGATTATTGCAGAAGCTACAGGATTATATTCTAAGCAAACAAAGCTAGCTGTGGAGGTCATAAAGCAACTGATTTTTGTTATTTAATTAGAAACTCATTACAGGAAGTTGTTTATCTCTTCAATTTAGAAACCTTCAGGAGACTTACCCGTGATAATAACTCTTCCTTTTCTCCTGCTAGCTTTCGTAGCCTAACATCTAGAACAAACAAATAGTTTAATTTTCCAAATTGGCTTTTGAAGAATACCTGAATTTCATCTGAAGAATTTGAGGAGAGTGACTTGGGAAAACTGAATTACAGAAAGATCACTTTCAAAATTGTAATTTTTATAATATAGGGCCAACATAAGCATTTAGATTCATTAACTCTTAGTATATAGTAATCCTTACTTACCAACTGCCCTGTTCAGGGACTATCCAAAGTCACAACTGTGCAGAAATAACTTTACAACCAATGCCTGCATTTATAACCTTTGCAGTATCTGTCAGTCATCTGATCAGAATTACAGTCAGTATACATTGTATCTATTGTTTTTCTCTCTCCCCCTTTGCACAGTGGAGAAGTTGGAGAGAACGGATTACAAGAGAGTAAGCAAGCAAACAATGATAGTCAAAAGAATATGCTTATTTCAGTAGGTGTGAGGACACGATATAAACAGTCCAGTATTCCTTAGTGTGTGCCTGTTTACTTTTTTGTAATGTGGTCCTTTCCTATGTATATAAATATTAATTGCCTTCTGGTTAATTATCCCAGCAACAAGATGAATATTCCAAAGAGAAAGCGTGTGATTAGGAGATAAACAAAAGTTTAAGATGGGAAACTGATTAGTCTTGTCAGCTTCCAGCCAGCTATTTCAATGTAGCATACTTGGAATACTTTCTATAGGAAGTATTCTAATACACAGCAACTTAAATTTAAATGTTTAAAAACAGAAATTTATTACATGTCTATAGACATTTTGTAAGCCTGAAAAGATTTATGAGATCTGGAACCAATGACACAGAACTAAAGGGCTAATCTGTCTAAAAGTACAATTCTTTTGGTATACTCTTTAAATTTATATCCACTGAAGCCCCAATACAATGTTAATCTTTTAAAAAAATGCTTAGTTTACCTAGTGGTCCTTCCCCTGCTGATTCCAAAACTTGAGCAGCTTCTTGTGATACAACTGTAATTGTGCCAATTACTGGTTCATGGTTAATATCACCATTTGGAGTGACTTCTGGGATTATTACTAATCCATGTTTCTGGGGGGGTGGGAAAGCAACATTAACAATATCTATCAGAAAATTTTATTTTACAGATAAACTCTTTACTTAACTGACATAATCAAAAATACAACATCATTGCTTCCATACATGAGTTAGTAGAAAGGAGAAAACGATGTGGTAATGATGGTGTACTTTCCATTACATTACCTATGCTTTGATTCCCCAATCTACATCTATAAGAAATACTACTGCTAACATACCTCTCCTCTCTTCATTGTTTCCTTCATATCAGCCAGCTCATCTCTGAGCTCATCTCGCTCAATTCTAATGCAGTCAAAATATTCTTTTTGTCTCTCTAGAGCCTGGTTACAGCAAAGTAGCACAAAGAAAATAGTATGGAAAAAGAATGTGTGATAGATAAAGAGATTTCTTGTAAATACAAGAACAGGACTAAACAAAAAGAAGAAGAAGCTTTACATAAATAATCCTGTGCTTGCCATAAAAGTCATATTCAGCACAAGAATTCTTCAGTTATAATGGGTCTGTCAAATATGTATCTAGTTGTATTCATTATATTACATATATACTTTAAATATAATTCCAGTGTAGTATTTCTTCCACACTGACTAAGCCTATCATTCGCACAAATAAATCCCAATCCCAACATTTTATAAAATATGAAATATATCACATAAATTATGGATGAATTGAAATTTGGTCATTCATATGTAGTTCAGACCTACTAAAATTAATGTAACTAATAACCATTAATTTTGGTAATTCTACTTTGCAATTAAAACTGTACCAAATCACATTATGTTTATTCAAATCCTAGAACTATACTGAGCAAGAAAATATAATCCTCTGTGATACATTAAGATTTTCAAATATAAACACTTGGATCTTATAGGTACAAAATTATATGTATGGTATTATGATTTTCAATTTAAATGAACCAATGTTGTCAACCAGAGTTTTTTATGAAAGAACATTAAAAAAAAGGGAGCTTCCAGTTTCTGTCCAGACAGGGCCTTAATTCTGATTTGTGTGCTAGATTTTATAGGATACCTGTTTCCCAGAAGCCAATCAGTTAGCAAATTGGTAAGCTTTTAAATAGCTTCCCCAGCGGTCCACCAATCAGTAGATTCCCAAGGACTATGGAATGAAGAGAGAACTGCACCTACAGCAATCCATACAGATGGCTCATATCCACCATCCCACCTATATTTCATTTTTAATCATAAACACTAAGCATCCAAATACAAAACTTAACTGCAACAATGAAAGTATTGAGAAATCATCAAATGTAGATGCAGCATATCCTCTTGAATGGCATTTATTATCTAGTATCTTGCATTAATTTGTTTTATCTAATTTACTGCTGTATTTGTAATTACTATATTCAGATCCTCTGCATACCAAAACCATTAACATTCTTGTCAACATTTGCCAGTCTATTCCTAATCATTTTTCACCTCAGAATAATCTCATACCCCAATTTTTTTATCTTTCCAATTAACTGTCTCCTGGAGGTCAAACACCTCTTTGGATATAGATTCTATTTTCTGCTGCATGCGCTGGTTCTCCTGCAGTAAACACAGGGAGAAGAATAAAAGAAGAGGAAAAACAAGTAAAAGGAATTACAAAAAGATAAAAAGAAGTGAGTAAATAAGCCAAAGAAACATGAAAGACAGAGGTTTTATGAACAAAAATTTGAAGGGTAGAATTACAAACAGATTGAGGACTTACCCACAACTGTCTAGCATTACAGACAGTCCTTGATTTATAACTATTCATTCAGTAACCATTGAAAATAAAGATAGCACTGAAAAGAGATTTAGGACCTGTACCCAAATTTATGGCTATTGTAGCAATTTGTGCTCCACTTGGCAATCCATTCACAATTATGATGCTGCAAAGACCTTGCCATCATCTCCCCTATCCTTCCTTGCTGATTCCCGCAGACCTTGCGTCTGCTTCCCACTCCACTGGATTCTACACTGTCTTCCCCAATCCGCATCATAGCTTGATCACTTACCTTTTAGGATAAATTTCCTTTAGAAAGCAGCTACTCTGCCAGATGGCCATTCTACACAGTTGTGGCTGCATTCACTATCCCAGAAATGGGTATCATTTTGGGAGTGGCCACAATTCCAATGATGCATGAAGGGGAGCATGGGGAGGGAATGGGGGAGGTCATGGGAAGCCTAACAGAGGCTACATCTGAACTGAAGGTTCTGCAGTGCAAACCTGGGCATGCACTAGGTCTCCTAGGGCTTCCTCCACCTCCTTGGCACCTCAGGCTCTGCTAATAACTATAACAGGGAGAGCAGTGATTGGGGTCATTAAGTGAGGTAGTCACATAGGTACCTCATATAATGACTTTTACAATTTCTGTACATAATTGGCAAGTTAAAGTTCCATTATGATTGTAAATCAAGAACTACCACAAATATATGTATAAACATATAATTTTACCAATACATTAATATTCAAAATTTTAAAATATTGGTATAATGTCACTTTTACGATATATACTAGTTCAGCGTGGCTGCTACAGGTTGTGCCATATGTTTTTAATACACACAACATAGCAACATCCTCAACTTTATATTACCACATTATACATAGCTTGTCAGCTTTGGAAGCCATATTAACATCAGAAGCTTCCATGCTGCCACATTTCTGTGCCTGGGAAATTGGGAGGGGGGATTTCATGGAGGGTATAGTTAGACATCATAGCATTCTTCTTTTTGGTCAAGATCATGGTCTTCCTGCACCTGGATGAGGAGTGGTTTAAGGGGTGTCTCGAATTGGGGGAGGATAGTGATTGGACCATATGATGAACTGATGGATACAGAGTGTGAATTTGGCTTTTTGAATTACTGAGAGAAAACCTGTAACTGTCAGATTCAGGTTTTCCCAGATGTCCCAGTATGACAACTCTAATAAAGTGGAACTTTGAGAAAATGCTTGCCTCAGAGTTTTTGGCTGAAGTTTGGTTTTGCTGGAATGCTGACATTAACCTGAATCCCTAAATTGTCCAACAGCACTCTGACTAGGGGGTTGTCCAGGGTCCTGAGCCCCAAGTGCCAACCTGCCAACCAGGCAGTGCGAAGACTCAGGGAAGATGGAGGAGAGTGTTCACAAAAGGAGCCGTAGGAATGGATACTAATGTCAGGGCTCCGGTAGTGACCCCCATTTAAATCGTGAGTCTCTAGCCTGATTTTCAAAGCTCAAAGAAGATTTATTAGGAGAAGATATGCCGGTGCTACCTGGGTGTAGCCGACTCTGAGACACATCATTCATTGTCATCCTTGACCCTGGTTTTCCTCCACCTCCTGGGTGTATCATGATTCATATTCTCCAATGGGACACATCCATAGCCAAGAATCATCAATCATACCCTCCAGTTAGAATTTTGCGCAGCAGAAACTTCGGTCACCTGGAAACTATCTGTGAAACATCCATGGAATGCAGTTTCGTTTTTGCAGCTACTCCCCCCTCCGTTTTTGTTGGCACCTCTAAAAGACCAGAGGAAATATTTTATGAGTTGACATCTGAGATCCGGTATTCTCTTTCTGAAGAAGTGGTATGAATCATTGAAGCTGCAGAAGTAGAATGAAGGCTAGGAGCTTGGCCCAAGGAGACAGATTCCTGGAAAAGTTGCCAGTCTGATCCAGCTTCAGAGATGGGACCAGAGGAAAGGCCGCCTGAATACTGATCAGCCCAATAAAATGAACCCATGATCCAGAATGGAGAGAAGTGAGAGCCTGGGGGGTCTGACAACTCCCAGGACTGGAACCTGTTGCCTCCATCTTGGAGCCAAACTTTGACAAGTCTCGCAGAGTGTTTTCAGCAGCTTGAAGTGGGGAGTTATGTTCTGCGGACCCAACCTTCTCAACTGAGATGGAGCCTAACGCAACCAACATTCACCTTTCCTGATCCAGGATATGCCAGTGGAACCAGTGTTGCATCGGTATCTTTTCTCAGGCAGAGTTGACGGAGGAGCCAGCTTGGCACCTCCGGACCACCCCGCAGAGAGAGACAACAGATGCCGCCAGCATTGGGGATGCTGTAACCTCCAGTGGCCCAAACTTGTCAACCGGCCTTGATGCTCCCTCCAGCTGAATGTAACCCTCCTGGCCAGGGGTGGGTACAGTGCCAATGGATGCCAGCACCATTTGTCCCACTGTTCCCGGCACAGCCATGGGGTGAATTCGCCCCAATGGTCTTGGTGCAGCAGTGGGGTCTGTTCCAGCAGCTGGCTCCAGCGCCCCCTCCAGCCTCAATTCAATCAGTGCAGCAGCAGGTCCCTGCCCAGTTGCCAGCCACAGCCCAGCAGCCACCAGCAGCATAAGAGCAGGTCCCTGCCCTGCCACCAGCTGCAGCACAGCAACAGTCCCTACGCCTCCACCACCTGCGGTGCCAGTTCCACCAGCCAATCAGCCTGCACCTCCAGCCAGGCCACCTCCTTCTTGGTTTAGGACAATGTTTGATGGAACCCCTGGGAAGCTGGATTAGTTCCTCCATCAAGTTTGGGCTCATATAGACCAATTTGCTTCAGATCGCGAACTGGTTTCAGCAATTGCAGACGGCATGAATGAAGGGGATGCTTCTGATTGGATAGACCAATTGCACAATGAGGGGGCTCCTGAATTAAATGATGCTGATGGATTTGTCGAACTGCTCTGGGCCAGATTCAAAGACCACAACTGAGTTAGTGAGAATGAAGCCACAATAAAAGTGATGAAACAAGGATAACCAATCCATATAAGGACTTTGTGTGAGACTTTAAGCCCCTGTCAAACAGCACCAACGGATGGAAAAAGGATGTAAAATGGAGAGAAACACTTGCCATCCATTGGTTAACCCGATGCATCCGTTCTGTACTCACTGCGTCCATTTTTCATACTCTCTATCCATCCAGCATCTGTCTACTGACATTTCATCCGCTCAAAACGTTTTGAGCTGCACAAAACTTTTTGAGCGGAAAATGTATCCAACGCAGTCCCATTCTGCATCCGCTAGGCATACGGGAACACCCGTTATATGTCCGTTGTCATCCGTTACGCATCTGCTATATCCGCTAGGCATCTTGCTGCGCATTCCACACAACTCACATCCGCTCCAGCGGAAAACGGACACAGGGAGGAAACGAAACGGACGTGGAATGGACACGCAGCGTTAGCACAGACGTAGAAAGGATGAAAGCGGATGCAGCTCGCATACAAAGCATTAAAATGGAAAAAACGTTCATATAGGGGACGTATCTTGGATATTTAGGATGTCTTGCAAGATGCCAAGAGGATGCAAAAGGACATCTAGCGGAAAACCTATATTTCCTATAAAAAGGGGAGGGAAATCACTGGATCTCATTTTCAGTCCAGCAGGATACGGTGCAGACCTCTTCAGCCATCATCTGGCTCTTGCTCTTCCACAGCATCCAGTCATCTCCACCATATATCATCACACACTCCTTTTGGTAAGCCGCCATCGTTCTACAACAGTGCGAGGCCATCTACAGGCTCTTTCACCTGTTCTACGGGAAGAAAAGGAGAGGTGCCAAGAAGTGTCTGGGTCTGAAAGATGGATCGCGAGAAAGAGCCGAGTACAGACTGTATAACAAGATGATGGTGGACGAAGACACTCGTGGATTCCAGAACTTCATGACGATGCTGCCAGCCATGTTTGATGAAGTTGTGGAGTGGCTGAGACCCAGGTTGACCAAGGCAAATACCAACTTTCCGGCCCAGCCTGGACCCTGGGCTGAAGGTGGCTCTGACTGCGCCAGGGACCACGTACAGGAGCATGCAGTATGCTTGGAGGGTGCAAGACAACACCATCAGCATTGTGGTCAGAGAAGTGGTGCAGGCCATCATCAAAGAATACCGGGAGGAGCTTCCTCCACTGCCCTCCACTGAAGAAGGCTGGAAGAAAAGTTGCAGAGCAGTGGTATCAGAAGTGGAACTTCCCCCACACCGTTGGAGCCATAGATGGGAAGCACGTGGCCTGCAAAGCTCCAGCCAACTCAGGGTCCACTTATCACAAACTACAAGGCTTCTTCAGCATCATCCTCTTCGCCATGGTCGATGCTGACTAAAAGTTCATGTACATCGATGCTTCAGGCAACGGGTCATCTTCGGATGCCCAGGTATACAAACACCAGTCACCTCAAGGAGGGGCTGAAACGGAACCTCATCATGGGCTTCCCAGATCCAGACCCCTGCCCAACGACACACAAGATGTGCCCTACTTCATTGTGGGGGATGACGCGCTTCTCCCTCAGAACCTACCTCATGAAGCCGTACAATTCCAGATGCCTCACCCGTGAAGAGAGGATCTTCAACTACAGGCTGTCCGGGCAAGGCGGGTGGTGGAGAACGCCCTTGGCATCCTGGCCAACAGGTTCCAGGTACTTCTCACCACCATGCAGCATTGCCCACAGACTGTGAGGAGGATCGTGGAAGCTTGCTGCATCCTGCACATCTCATGCGCACTCTGCTACCCAGTGTTGCGAGAACAGGCTCGTGGACCTCCAACAAGGCAATGGGGAATGGAGGCAAGGACAAAACTGATATGATACTGTGGATGTGCAAGGCCCCAACAGAGCTTCACATGAAGGGAAGAAGCAGCGCAACCTCCTGAAACACTGGTGAACTACCCCAGCTGGAGCAGTGGAGTGGCAAGACAGGATGGTAGATGCTTAATGGATGCTTCCTTCAGTCTACCTCATCACACGGATGAGATTGTGCCATGTACGTTGAGTGGCCCAACAATGAACAGGGCATTTAATAAAGAGTTGTGTTTATTTTGAAATGTGTTGATGAATGATTAAATCTGTTATTGATCATAAAGGGCCATAGGTGTGGGACCTGGGAGGGTGGACCATACAGTCCCACTATGCTTGCACTGGAGGTTTATCTATCGCCACAGCTATTACCCATCCCAAAGGTATCCCTGCCAATCCCACAGGTATCCTGGCCCCATCCCACAGCTATCTTAACCCATCCCACAAGCATGCAAGGCTAAACCATTTCTAAAGTTTCCACCAAGACTTTATTTAATAAAATAAATGAAGCAAGTGTGTTGAAGCAAAGTAATCTTATTAAACAAACTGTAAAAGCAAAATGACCCAAGTAAAGTGTCCCAAGGAAAGATAAAGTCAACAGGTAGCAACCCAGTCTTCTGGCACTCTTCTCAGTCACTCTGAGGTGTGCCCATAGTCTCAGGGGTGAGGTCCAGGTGCTATGGAGGTGGCTGCTGCTGGAGTGCTGGTCTGAGGCGGCATTTGGGGTGCCTGGCCCGAAAGGACAAACAATGTGTGGAGGAAGCTGTCAGAGAGCTGGCTATGTGTATGGAGGAAGCTGTCAGAGGCTGGCTCAGTCCTGTGATGTTGAGAGCCCCTTCCTCCAGGACATGGGGTGTCAGTCCCAAGACCGATGACAGATGTTCTGAGGCCAGGCTTGGCTGTGGGTGGAGGAAGGAGGAGTATAGTGTGGCACCCTGGTCTGCAGTGAGCGAGGTGAGGCCGTTGTGGCATCTGTGGTGTGTGGTGGCATCAGTGGCGTCGGTGGCATTGGTGGCACCGGTGGCGTACGATGAACCTGTGCCTGGACTGGGAGGGGCTGCCTGTGCTGCCATAGCCTTGGTAGGTGAGGGCCCATGGAAGGCTTGGAAGAGCTGTGACATCACCTGGGGTTGAGGAGCAGACCTGGACTGGGTCGGAGCAGGTTCAGCTGGGCCTGGAGGGTTGTGCAGAAGACCGGTGATCCTGTCCTTTACGCACCTGGTATTGTGATTCCGACATGTTCATGACGGTCTGGTTGACGTAGGTGAGGAAAGGATTGCAGTTTGAGGATGGTATGTCGCGTGTGTACCAGCTGAGAGAAGAGATCTACGCTGCTTTTTGATGGTGTCCCTGATCCCAGCAGGGACAAGTGTGCCTCTGCCCTCCGGTCTGCCTCTCTGCCTGCTTTCTGTGGAGGTGGAGCTGGGGGTGGATGTGGGGTTGGTCACTGGTGGAGTGCCCTCTCCTTGCTCCCACTGCGTTCAGGGGCTCTCCACGCACTCCGCCACAGGGAGTGCAGCTGTCGGGGGTCTCCATCGTGGACGCTCCACAGATACCTGCCTGGACACAGGAGGCTGACTTTTGGCCAGAAGAAGGACTGGCTTTTCTGTGGGCTGCCTGAGAGAGAGGTTTGTCAGAGGGGCTGCTCCTTGGTGGCGGATCTCAAGAAGCTGCACTTGGCATTCACGTAGGACCAGGGCACGCAGCAGGACCAGCAGCACTAGCAGGACCAGAGCACCAGCAGGAACCAGAGGCAGCACCAGCAGAGTTAAGCACCAGCAGAAGCACCAGCACAGGAGCAGCGCCAGCAGGAGTAAGCACCAGCACCAGGAGCAGTGCCAGCAGAGTAAGTCCCAAGCAGAAGGCTCCAGCACCAGGAACAGCGCCAGCAAGAAGTCCCAGCACCAGAAGAGTCAGCCAAGCAGCAGAAGGCCCAGCAGAAGCAGAGGTCAGCACCAGGGGTGGGATGGTGCCCTGTCCTCCTTGCCAGGGCTGCAGCAGATGGCATAGGCTTCCTCTTCTTCCCCATGGTATATTGGCTGGAGCTGTGTCTGGCAGAAAGGTCTTTCCTCTGAATGGTGACCTTGTTGCGAGCTGCATCCTTTATATCTGCGGGGGTGACGCAATGCATCTCTCCCGCATGCGCCAGTGAACGCTTTGCATCCGCTAGACATCCGCTAGGCTTCCGTGATGCATCTGTTTCATCCGCTAGGCATCGCGCCTGTATCCGTTCCTTCGTTGCACGTCTGGCTTCGCTGTGCTTCCCCGGAAGCCCTGCAATGTGCCATCCGCTTCCATCCGCTAGGCTTCCGTGGAGCATCGCTTAACATCCAGGCTACGTCCTCTCCCGTCCGTTCCTTTCCGTTGTTGTCCGCTCTGCTTATGCAAATTTTGGGGCACATTTAGAGTGGATAACAATGGATGGAACATTTTCTCGTCCGCTGTGTCCTTTTTACATACGTTTTGCATCCGTCGGCCTATGTGACAGGCCCTTTAGGAGGGTTACTGGGAACCTTGGCCATTGGCCTGACAAAATCCTTCTCCACTATTTTAAGAAGGAAATTGACCAATGTCAGAAAAGCCTGTCACAGGGGTACCAGAACAGTTACATGACTGGTATACCATGTCTGTATCTTTGGATAGGGAAATTCATCCAAACCGCAAGTCCTCATCAGAGAAGCCGGCGAGATCTCTTGCCAGACGTCCCCTAACAAAACCTACAGAGCCAAATCCTGCTCAGCCTCCTGGAATCATCAAGTGCTATCATTGGGGTCAAATGTTTCATTGAGCTTCTGAGTGTCTCACCACAACTGTGACAGCCACCAGAGGCAGGATAGTTCCACCAAAGCCTCCGGACATAAGCCACTTTGCTAGACAAGCCATAAAGGTTCTCTTCCCCACCAAAGACGGCGACGAATCTCTAGCCAAACAAAATCCTCCAGGAGAGAGGAAATGGTAAAGAAAATGACCTGATGGTGAGTACAGCCATTCTCCCTTTTACAGTTAAAGTGAAGCTGGTAGTCCCTGAAACTGGGGAACAAGGATAATAAGAAGTGGCAATAAATACAAGCTGTACAAGGTGCTTAATTGGGCTTCCAATCATTGAACAATTAGGGATAAAAAACAGATCCCTAAAATGCCCAATTAGATTCAAAGAGGTGGACGGAACTTTAATTGGTGGGACCCCAGCCATCCAAATTACAGAACTTGTCAAACTAGAGATGGGAAAGCATCACAAACTTATTCAATTTCTAGTAGCACCCAAAATGTCCGAATCAGTTATACTGGGTCTTGTTGGCTAGACAAATGGGCCCCTACCACTAAGTGGGAAGATGGATACTGGAAGATCATCATTGGGGGCCCCACTGCCCCCAGTCCCTCCGAAACTGCCAGTCAATCCAGTCTGGCCATTAGAATCAGCAGCCTCCACTTCAGACTCTCTTCCAGGCAAGCCTACTATCCCTAAAGAGTACAGAGACTTAACAGGGGTATTTAGCGAGGAGGAATCCAATGTCCTCCCCTCTCATCGGCCCACTGACTGTGCCATAGAAATAGAACCTGCAGCCAAGTTGCCAAAATGAAAAATGTACTCCATGACACATGCTGAAATGACTGAACTGAGGAAATATATTAATACCAACTTGTTTAGGGGATTTAGTGTGGTGGGCTCTCCTATCTTGGAGACATTTTCTGGAGAAAGTTAAGGAGCCATTTGGAGATATGGACATCATAAAAATCTAGAGGCTCTGAAAACTCCCCAAAAACTTTCCCCAAACAAATTCACTGGCGTCAATACTTTAAACATTTCAACTTCAAACTAAAATACACTCCAGAGAGAAAAACCTTATTGGCAGATGCCTTGCCCAGGAAACCCCAATTTGACAGTTGCTGAGAGGAAATTGTACTTGCACTGATTTCTGAAGCCCAACCTGCAAGTCAAGCCACTACTAGAGTGCAAGCCAAGCACCATTTAGACTTCTCCGAAGATAAATTGACAGCAGATCTAAAAGCCTCACTGTCAAGCGATCCATGGTTTACCGAAAATCAAACTGATTTAATTTTGAGGGAAGGTTTGGCTTGGAAAGAAAATAAGATTTATCTACCTAGCAGCATGAGACTAATGGTGTTAAAAATATGACTCTCAGCTAGGGGGCCATTTTGGGTTTCTGAAAACCCTTCATCTAGCCAGAAGGCAATTTTGGTGGCCAAAAATGAAAAGTGACATGGAGGACTATATCAGATTTGTATCAGATTTGTCAATTTGTGCCATGATGAAAAACAGACCTGGAAAAACCCCTGGTTTTCTTTAACAAGTATCTGAACCAACAAAACCATGAGAGGAGATTGCAATGGACTTTATTGTTGAACTTCCAGAAAGTGGGGGAAATACAGTTATTTGGACTGTCACTGATTTGTTCTCCAAACAAGCGCACTTCACCACTTATAATGGAATACCTTCTTTCAAAAGGCTGGCAAAACTGTTTGTGAAGCATATTTATAGGCTCCATGGAGTACCATGGCGAGTGATTTCAGATTGTGGGGTTCAAGTTACTGCTAAACTCTGGAGAGAGTTCTTTAAGTCCATTGGATAATCCCAGGGTTTTAGCTCAGCTTTCCATCTGACTATGAACAGATTGGCAGAACATGAGAATGCCATGGTGGAACAATAAATTAGATGCTATGTAAATTTATCAACAAAAAAACTGGGAGGACTTATTGCCTTTTGCAGAAATGGCTTACAATAACACAGTACATAGTAGTACTGGACTAACTCCTTTCCAAATAACCACCGGAATGGAATTTATTCCCATGCCTGAATTACTTAGAATTATCAACTTCCATGTCCCTAACAGAATGGATGGACTCACTAAAGAAGGGGTGGGAAAATACAAAGAAAGCCTTAGTGGAAGCTAAGGATATAAAGAAAAGGAAGATAAGTGCAGATCTCTCCAACCATCTGTTCGAGTGGGAGATAAAGTATTTCTATCAACCAAATACCTTAGATTGAGACTGCCTAGTAGGAAGTTAGGACCTAAATTTCTTGGTCCTTTCTGTATAATGAAAATGATTAACTGTCCAACTTAGCCTTCCTTGCATATTAGGTAAAATACATTATCTTTCACAGCAGCCTATTAAAACCAGCTGTTGGTTCCAAATTAAGACACTTGCCAACTGCTCCCCCCAAGCCTGTGGTAGTAACAAGGTGAAACTCATTATGAAGTAAAGAAAATTCTTGATTTTTGACTGCTTAAAGGCCAGCTGCAATACTTAATGCACTGGAAAGGGTACCCTTTGTCAGATGCTACTCGGGTAAAAAGTTGGAATCTGAACGCTGATAGATTAGTTAAGCAATTCCATGATAAATTCCCTGAAAAACCAAAGGAACTTCTTGGGGTGGGGGGGAGTTAAGTGGTTGGATGAACATTTTATTAACACCTTGTTGTATTTTGTCTATTTTATTTTTCAGGATGTAGTTTTTTCTTCAGGAGGGGACATCTGTCAGCTTTGGAAACCATATTAACAGCAGAAACTTCCACGCTGCCACATTCCTGTGCCTGGGAAATTGGGATGGGGGATTTCATGGAGCGTATGTAGTTAGACATAATAGCATCCTTCTTTTCGGTCAAGGTCATGGTCTTCCTGCACCTGGATGAGGAGTTGTTTAAGGGGTATCTTGAGTTGGGGCAGATGGTGATTGGACCATATGATGAACTGATGGATGAGGAGTGTGAATTTGGCTTTTTGAATTACTGAGGGAAAGCCCGGAACTGTCAAATTCGGGTTTTCCCAGATGTGTCAGTATGACAACTCTAATAAAGTGGAACTTTGAGAAAATGCCTGTTTCAGAGTTTTTGATTGGAGTTTGGTTTTGTTGGAATGCTGACATTGGATTACTACTTAATCCAACCAATCCAAGGTACAATAATTCTGCATATTCAGCTAAAAATCTATGAACAGTAAAGAAACAAGGAGCATGTACAATTTATAAAACTGACCATTTGGAATCTGAATTCAAGTATCTAAGCCAGATGTTTGTTACTGATAAAAACACTTCTTTCCCATCTGAGTACAGTTTCTATTTTTTCATTTAGTAAATTATTAGATTGATCAATAGATCATTTTCTTGGGACTAGAAAACAAAAAGAAATATAGAAAAACATCATATAATGTTGATGACATCAATTTCTGAAAGATCTCTTAATAGTGGGTCTAAGGCAGGGGTCGGCAACCTTTCGACCTCAGGGACCACCAAATTCATAATTTTAAATCCTGGGGATCGCATGAATTTTGACTGACGTGGCTTGCTGACGTTGGTGGGAGGGAGAGGGGGAGGGAGGGAGGGAGGGAGGGAGAGAGAGAGAGAGAGAGAGAGAGATCTGATCTAACCTCACAGGGCTGCTAATGTTTTCTTTCTCTNTCTCTCTCTCTCACTCACAGTGATCACACACACACACACACACACACACACACACACACACCCTCCAAGGCAGCCACATTCCGAGCCTGCTTTTGAGCTCTGTTCTCAGGCTTCATGCAAGGAAAGAAGCAGAAGCAGCAGAAGTCTTTCTTTCTCTTCCCCAAACTCTGCCAGAAATGAGTCTTTGCTGGCACAGCCTCTTGGAGCAGGATGCCTTGCAGGTCCCAAAGATTCATTTCTGGTGGAGTTTGGGGGAGAAAAAGAAAGAATTTTGCTGTTTTCCTTGAGTGCAGCCAAAAGCAGAAGAAGGAAGCAGAAAGAAGCAGCCCAGTGGCCAGGTAAGATGTATGGGGTGAGTGGGGCAAGTTCTCCCCTCTACCCTTTCCCCCCTCCCCCTACTACCTTGTGTTGTTCACAATGCAAGCAACGCAAGCCTTGTGTTCCCACAGGTCATGTGGGCGGTGCAGCCTTGTGTTCCCATACAGCCTGGATTAATTGCTTTGGGGTGTACTTGGGGGTGACACTTCTCTGTGGACCACCAGAATTTTTTTGTGGACCACCAGTGGGCTGCAGCCCACCAGCTGGTGACCACTGGACTAAATGATTGCATGTTATTCATCAGTGATAAATAATTAGAGAAAGTAGATGAATTTGTGTACTTTCAAAGAATGTTTATTAAAGATATAAAAAAGATGGAGATATATTTAAGGTGTGACATACTGGTGAAAAGATACTGGGTAATATGTGGTCTGCTGCAAAAATTGAATGCTTTTTGAAAGAAGTTGTGTACAATAATAGGCTCAGAATACTTTGTTATATGGAGTTGGTTGGGTCAGAAGAAACACAGAAGCTGAATGCAGTCTGGAAGTGTTACTTAAAAAGAAGAGTGCTATGAATGAATGCTGAATGAGATTGAAAGTAAAAATTAAAGACCAATATGAAAGAATATAGTTGAGATGTATAGAAAAAAACTAGAATTGCCTCAGAAAACAAGTATAGTTATGAAAAAATAGTGAACAGACTGAGAGGAAAGGAAAAGCTTGGGTAGAAATTATGAAATCTTCAAAAAGACAGAGATGAGAAATTCCAAAAATAGAGGGCAATATATAAAAGCCATGTACAGATGAAATTTCACCTCCCATTCAATGCAAAAGGCTTTTTATGTTGCTGGCTCATGGGCTTCTCAGATGCATCAGGCAGGTTGTTATGGGTACACAATGCTAGACTAGTTGAATCATTTGCAACAATCCAGCAGCAATGCTGTTATTTGTTTCATTATCACCGTCAACAACATAATCTGAAATCTGTACAAAGTGCTTCCCATATAATACCTCAAAACTCCTTACAATGGCTATTTAAAGAATCATCCTATCTTCTTTAGTGCTGTGGAACCTGTACAATTATAGAGTTGGCCTGCTTTGAGATTCATTGATTAAAAGTGACATTTGATAGGACCCAGGACATTAAATACAATCATATTTACGTTATTTAAGTATGAGGAGGAAGGAGAAAGTCACGATCAAAGAAGGAACAACTTGAGGGCCCTTGCTCTGCAGCTGTAGGATAAAAGACCTTGCTATTTTAACAATTCATTGAAACAGTATATATGATCAATGGATAACTTCCTTTTTGATAAAAGCTCTTTAACTATCACATAGCATTGTTAGAATAAAAGGGAGACAGAATAATCAAATTGCCATACTGTTTGAATTATTGGTGAGGTTGTATTTGTATTTCTGTTTTTTTACCCTTCTCATCAGTTGTTTGTATCTATATTAGAAAGACTCTAACTTGGCCAGAAACCAGAAGCCTGGAGCTCAGCTTGAGTGGAACATTATTTTTTAAAAACTTTGAAAATATTTATTGAGTCGTGTTTTAATTAGCAGGAAAAACATTTTGTTTATTTTCAATGATTTTTTTCCTTCCACAGTTAAAGGGTAAAATCTACTAGTTTTGTGTTCTATTTGCATAAAGGTGACATTTCCATGTATGATGCTTGGCATGAGGCAGAAACGATGTACTTGATTTCCTGCCCTTAAATCCTGGAAGAGACAAAACTGGCAGCTCTTGCCATGCGTGGGGGACATCACTCTGCATTTTCTATCCAGATTTTTAAAAAACATTTTATCTAACAGATATTCATATGTTCTTTTGGTTATTGAGTATGCACAGATAATTTGTCTCCCACAAGGCATCTCTTTGTAATTTTTCTTTGTCATCAGACCCAGGCATAGCAGATGAATTTGTGTAGGTGTGAGGGACTTAATGAAGATTAATATACTGAAAGTTAAATCAGGTAATGTTATTGTCTGAGTCTGAGAACTCAAGGACCTGAAAAGTGTATTTGTTCTGCTTGGAATCACACTTCTCTGAAAGACAAAGACTTCTACAATTTGGTATGCCTTTCAATATGGTCTTACCATTAGATACACAGGTAGAATCCATAGGAAGGAATGGTTTGCTAGACTATTTGAATCCTTCTGCAGGCCTTGATACTCCTCCTCCTCTCTGTTTTACTGAGGATAAATTTCAGGAGCTGACAGTTGTCTAAGAAAGACTGAATCCTATGCTGTTATCCTAAACTAGGTTGGACCGTGTTGTTCTTCTACGCTACAATTACAGTCACTTGTATATGGTCTGTTTGAATAGTAATTTCCAAAATGGACTACATTGAAACCTTAAATTAACAGACCAATCTGGAGAAGTAGATGTCTGCTAAATCAAAATTTACATAATTCCTGCTATTTTTCATTCATGTCATTTTTCTAGTGATGTCATTATTCCAATGATATCATTTGCATTCATTTTCATGTGCATAATTGTCATGAATCATGAGGAATGACAAAATTAAAGTAAAATTAACATACATTTAATTGCAATTAACCTTCTTCAGAAGGAGTATATTTCTACATTATGTTAGGGAGTGGAGTATCTAGATGGAAATTTGATCCATTTCATCCAAGATCTGCTGAAGGGTGGTCCATTACACTGATGTTTCATTATGTTTCTATCATAATAAACTTTCATCTAGCCATGATTGTTCTTAAAAACCATCTCAGAAACTAACAGAATGTGACAGCAATTTATATTTATATTTAAACTGCTTATATTCAATCATACATAACTACAGCCAGTTTAATGATTGCTTCTTTGTAAAGAAAGCTCCCTCCTCCATCTCTCTATATTCTTTGTCCAAGCTTGCTAAGAGAACATCTGCCAAGTAAAATTCTTTCCCATGTTCTTTCTGACAAATGGACAGATTGTCTCTATTGGGGTATTAGAAAAAATATTGCAGTAATTCTAATACTTCATAGATTTCTGGTTCCAGAATGTGATAATGAATTGTTGCCCATCAATGATTCCACTTTGGGATACCTCAGGATGTTACTTTATCTCTGCTGTTTTCAAGATGTATTTGAACTTTCTGGAACAAATTACCAAGGATTCTACTAAGGGAAATTAGCAGATGTTCTGAATAACCCTTGCCACTTGGCAGTGTAATAGAGTTGTGAAGGTCAGTAAACTAGGTTCAAACCAGGCAAGATACAGATAGAGAATGATATCACTAATCTAAATGGTTAAGTAATGTAAAGTGCAAAATAAAACCATTTGGATGACAAACAATCATTTCAGCCTGAAGAAGCACTTTATGACTTTCTCAATTGCCTGAAAGATGAAGCTTGCACATCCAAGAATGTGATGATGTCAGTGGTGTTACCTGATTTGAAAGTTTTGGATCTCTTTTTATTTTTACTTTGTATGACTGTTAGGAATATGAGTCTCCTAACAGGTATTTGGGTGAGAAATATATAAACCAAGATAAACATTTTAGTACTATCTCTTTAAGGAATGCAAGAGCATGCAATTGGGTGTGATTTCTCAAACGGTCATAAGATGGAGCCAGAAACCTGGATTGTTTAGTTTTAGTCTGAGTCTCAGAAGAGAGTGTGAGAGTATCTTTGTTTCCTTCTGTTGGAAAGTATTGCCGTTGCTCCATTATTTCTAATTGACTGATATTACTGGATTTAATGTAAGTCTGATACTGAACTATTTTTGACACTGGACTTTGATATTTGGAT
>BHFT01032608.1:0-22096 GCA_004320025.1 Laticauda laticaudata | reverse complement strand
TCCATTGCTGTTTACAAATAGTGAGCCAAAGAATATATAAAGAGGTTGGCTTTAATGGTGTTCATTGTTTGCAGTCTTTACGCATTTGCTTCTTTTGGGGGTTGTGGATGGACCTTGAGTCTTGTAGTTGTTGTTTACAAAATTGTAGAAAGCGTTGGTGGAAATTTGTGGCATGAGAAAGTTATTCCTCTTGTTAATATTGATAATTGGCAGCATTCAGTCTTTATCTGGTGGCCATCATTTATCAGCTTTTAAAGTTGGGCAATGTGACAGATTTGCTTTTTCCACCAAAGTGATTTCTTTTTTGATTGAAACTTCCTTCATTGTCATGGGCTAAGTTTGTTTTTTTTTCTGGTTTTGGAATTAGTTATTGGTACATATATTTGATGACTGCTTTTTTGGACTTCAAGTAAAAAATATGTTGCTAATGGTCTTCAACAGTATTGGCATTCCAATGAATAAGTTGCCAATCAGAGATAAGAGAATTGTTGGTCTACAAGATCATAGTTGCCTTTTTGAAGTTATTTTGGGGTTATGTCTATTGTGATGATTTGTTGTGGTGCGACATAGGTTTGAAGACAAAAGTCAAATCATGCTGTGGTCACTGTTGGAAAAGGGTTCTTTAATTTTATTCCATAAATTGAATTCAAAAGCTGTTGCGCAGAAGATGAGATTGAGGCAGTTGTTAAGACTTGTATTGGTTGGTGCTATGTTGTTCCAAGTCCTTGGGTGGTACAGCATTGTACAGGGCTGTATGAATGGATTCAGAATGTACATTCATTACGTGTCCAATTTATAAGAGGTAAGTTGAGGTCACCAAGAAAAATAAGAGTATGTGGGCAGGAGGCAGCCCATATCAGTAGGAAGTTTAGTGTGTTTGCCATGAATTATATCCATAGTCAGGGTCTCGATAGCAAAAGTAAGAAGCGGATTGAGGTGTTTTAAGTACAGTTCAGCAGACGATTGGTCTCAGGAAGAGAAGCTCTTGTATATTTTGGATCTTTTTTAGGTTTAGAGATTTTTATAGGAATACAGCTACTCCAACGCACCTCTATGGATTTCAATGATCTGACCAGAAACTTGAATATTCTCGTGTAGTGGTAATTGGAGTCTGGGAAAGATGCATTTTAACATGTCTCACAGACAAAATGATAGGTGCCAAATGTGGCTGAGCTTAGAAGGCATGAGTGTAATTAGTCATTTTATTTTGCGATGGCTTCTTGCATTAATAGTTTACATTTAAGATATGAAAGTACTGGGTCTGGAGGAAGTAAGGAGGGGATCCCTAACGGATGTTTGGGTGTGGTGAGGTGTGACGTGGGTTGAAGTCTTTGCTTTTGTACCAGTCAGCACGGTAATCAATATATAGATTTGTATTACCTAATTCATGTAAATCTTTTTGAGCTCAGACGTAGCTCCCGGGATCTGTACACGTTGTTTGTAAGGTTACGATCAGAGTGAGAACGAAGGTTCTTTATGTTGTTGCTCTTGCAAGTGAATTTTATTGAGAAATGAATTTGGCGTTTGGCTTGTTTCGTTTTTGGCAAAACAACCCTGGCAGAGGCATGGGGATCATCAGCTGTCTTTGTTTTTTAAGCTCAGGACTGACATAGAAAATATCAAAGTATTTCTTTATTCAGGGAGATGGTTGATGTTGATTTTCTCTGATGATGTTTCAAACGTTAGAGATGTTATCTATTATCAATTGACCTCTTAGATCAAATAAGATTGCAATTTAGTTGCTTCCATTCACAATCAATGTTTCTTTGGATGAGGATGGGGATATCAATATCTTGTAGGATTTGTTGTGTTGTGATTGGTTTTGGTTATGGTTGTCAAGTAGAAGGATATGGTTTTGGTAGATGTTTGATGTTCATTTTTTAGTGGCTGTCTCTTTTTTTTTCAAAGGTTTGCCAATCTAGTTTGTATAGTGTCCAGGGATGCTTACCAATGTGTCAGGGATATTTATACGTGTTTCAATGGTATCAAACTCTTTCAAAAAGGGTAATGTATTTTTCTAGTTTGGGTCTGCATGGTGGAACAGAAATATGGAAAGCATTGACGTATTTGTTAGCAAAGGAAATATTTGAATGTAATTTCATTTCTCCCTTTAAAGAATTTCCTTCCAAATAAAGGCAAGAGCAAAAGTCTTTCTTTTCCTGTAAGGTTGAGATTTACATTGATTGTTTTCCTGCATGGTGGGTTATTTAGCATGGTTTTTGTTGATTAGGTTATTCAATTCAAGCAAAGTATTAATGATAATCAGTAAAGTAATATCGTGCCAAACAGCTATTATACTAATCACACTAGTCAATTTAATTTAAGTAAATCAATAATAACCCCTTAATAATTAAATTTAACATCTAATCAATAAACACACTAGTCAATTAATTGTCCTAATCATTACACTTTGCCACTAAACATACTAATCATACTAATAACTTCAAAATAGTTAACCAAACTAATCCAATAACCACTAGTATATGATAAACTGTAGTAATATATTACTCACTAATGATAAATGAATTGCTGAAAAATTAATTAATCATTCAGTTAAGATCAGTTAATCAATAGAGTTATATTGGGAAAATAGGGGCAGGAAGAGAATAATTGGGAGGAAGAGGGAGAAAGATTTAGTTTGGATGGCCTGCGTGGGAATAGGAAGGAGGGCATTATTAGGTTGGAAGATACGATGGAAGTCTTTTGGCAGAAGGTTACTCTTTACTCATTTCTTCAGATCTTCAGTTAGTGATTTTTGGGAACCAGATCTGTCTTCACAAGGATCTTTTTGCCTTCGGGCATATATTAGGCTGAAAGTAAAGATGAAAGTCTTTTGGCAGAAGGTCAGTCTTCACTCGTTACTTCAGATCATCAGCTAGCAATCTTAGGGATTAGGTCTGTCTTCTCAGGGATCCCCTTGTCTTTTGTCAGTGATCTTAGGAATTAGGCCATTGCATGAATTAGCAGGGTTGCGTTCTGAGTTCAGGACCTCCAGTGTGGGATTTGATGATTGCAGATGATCGATGGTGTAGGCGGCAGTTTGGGCAGTGGTTTTACTGGAAGGTCAGCACTTTGGGATCAGGACCTCAGCTGTTGGAAGTTCAGTGGTTGGAGCTCTGCCGTTGATCCATGTTCCGATGGGTTTAGGGCTACAGCGCTCCCTTTGGACTTAGGAGCTTAGGCTCCTCGGGATCTCCGGTGCAGACGATGGTTTTATAGGTTTTTATAGGTGGGAAAGGCTCCAACAGGCTCTGGGCTAGAGCATTTTGAAGGAAATAGTAGCTCTGGTGCTCTGGGATCCCTGGCACAAGCGGTCCTTCAGGGTGGCTACAAGGATGGCAAGCACTTCCAAAACTGGTCTTCAGTCACAGGATCAGGTGATTATTGTCAATAACTGATGCAGGTGGCAACCTAACAGAATCTCTTTTGATCAGAGATGAACAGCAAATCTTCCCATGATCAACTATTTATTTTAATCAGCAAGGGAAATGGTAAGGACCCACTCGCGATCAAATGACCATCGGAGTGAGAGCCTCACCTTGCTAGTTGTATGCCGTCATCTTCTTTCAAGATTCAGAGAAGGAAAGTCAACAATATACCATATTTTGGTACTCTAGTACCATCTGGTACAAAAATACACTCATAAAAAGAACTCTTCTCTCTTCATGGCCTTTCTAGATTTTAAACATGCCTTTGATTCACTTTCCAGGAATGGCAGAAAATAAAAAAATACAACTATTGACAAATGCCTCCTCTTTCTATACAGAAATAAAACCCCACCTTAAGAGTGAATGCAATAGCAAGAGTCCCTCTCTGGCAAAGTAAGTATTCAGAAAGGGGTGAACAGAGATGTACCCTGTTCTTTTTAACTTGGATGTTAGTTCAATAGTAGACCTTGTTCATTATCCAGATTTCTATGTGGAAAAACTAGCAAGGTGCAAAATCTCTATACTCCTCTATGCTGTTGCTTCTGCCATAATTTTATAAACCTCCATATATTCCCTGGCAACAGGCCATATAAGAGAAATTGGCATATAGACATTATGTTACATTCCTGATATTTAGGACATGGCAGAGCTAAATATCTGTTTCGTCAGAAAGTAAGAGATATAGAATTTCAGTTTAAAGTTGATAGGTTGCCCCAGATGGTACAAATTGGATACAGAAGATAAGAGCACTTGGGAACCAGAAGATATCTACAGATGAAACTTGAAAAATTAGAATATCGTGCAAAAGTTCATTTATTTCAGTCATGCAACTTAAAAGGGGAAACTATTATATGAAGATAGACTCACTATATGCAAAGCAAGATAATTCAAACCGTGATTTGTCATAATTGAGATGATTATGGCTTACAGCTCATGAAAACCCCAAATCCACAATCTCAGAAAATTAGAAACATTACATGCAATCACGATAAAACAAGGATTGTACATAGAACAATATCGGACCCTCTAAAAGTATAAGCATGCATATGTACTAAGTACTTGGTTTGGGCCCCTTTTGCAGCAATTACTGCCTCAATGCGGCTTGGCATGGAAGCGATCAGCCTGTGGCACTACTGAGGTGTTATGGAAGACCAGGATGCTGCAATACCGGCCTTCAGCTCTTCTGCATTGTTCGGTCTCATGTCTCTCATCTTTCTCTTGGCAATGACCCATAGATTCTCTATGGGGTTCAGGTCAGGCGAGTTTGCTGGCCAATCGAGCACAGTAATCCCACCAGTCATTGAGTCAGGTTTGGTGCTTTTTGGCAGTGTGGGCAGGTGCCAAGTCCTGCTGGAAAATTAAGTCAGCATCCCATAAAGCTCGTCTGTGAAGGAAGCATGAAGTGCCTCCAAAATCTCCTGGTAGATGGCTGCGTTGACCCCGGGCTTAATGAAGCACGGTGGACCAACACCAGCAGATGACATGGCTCCCCAATCAACACAGACTGTGGAAACTTCACACTGGACTTCAAGCATCTTGCAGTGTATGCCTCTCCATTCTTCCTCCAGACTTTGGGTCCTTGTTTCCAAATGAGATGCAAAAATTGCTCCATCAGCAAAAAGAGGACTTTGGACCACTGAGCAACAGACCAGGTCTGTTTTTTGTTTAGCCCAGGTAAGATGTTTCTGATGTTGTTTGTTGTTCAGGAACAACAAGAGGAATACGACATTTGAAGCCATGTCCAGATCCGTCTGTGTGTGGTGGCTTTTTGATGCACTGACTCCAGCCTCAGTCCGCTCTTGGTGAAAGTCCCCAACACTTTTGAATGGCGCTTTCTGACAATCCTCTCCAGGCTGCAGTCATCCCTGATGCTTATGCACTTTTCTTCCACACTTTTCCCTTCACATAAACTTTCTATTTGATGTGCTTTGATACAGCATTTGGAAACATCCAACTCTTTTGCAATTACCTTTTGAGGCTTTCCCTCCTTATGGAGCGTGTCAATGAGAGTTTTTCTGCACAACTGTGAGGTCAACAGTCTTTCCCATGATTGTGCTTCCTACTGACCAGACTGAGATACCAATTTAAAGGCTCAGGAACCCTTTGCAGGTGTTATGGCTTAATTAGCTGATTAGGGTTGGGACACTTTGAGCCTAGAATATTGAACCTTTCACAATATTCTGAGATTGTGGATTTGGGGTTTTCATGAGCTGTAAGCCATAATCATCTCAATTATGACAAATCATGGTTTGAATTATCTTGCTTTGCATGTAATGAGCCTATCTCAGATATTTGCTTCACCTTTCAAGTTGCATTACTGAAATAAATGAACTTTTGCATGATATTCTATTTTTTAGAGTTTCACCTGTATACAATCTAACTTCCCCCAGGGTGAGACTATTTTTCAAAGCCAGGTGTTTTACATCTGCACTGCTGCAAGGCAGATACTCCAAACCTCTTTAACAGAGCATATCTGCCCATGTGGCGACAAAAGATCAAAACCATTATGATAAAAATATTTATTTATGTAGTAGGCTGTATTGATATTATCCTTCTCATCTTTCTCATCTTTCCTCCCCCCTTTTCCTAATGGTATCTATGATTTATCACTCATTATATCTTATGATTGATTATTGTAACTATGATTTATGACATATGACCTGTCACTTTGTTGTTTGTATGTACACTGAGAGCTTATGCACTGGAGATAAATTCCTTGTGTGTCCCATCACACTTGGCTAATAAAAAATTCTATTCTACATTATAGGAATATCTGATCTGCTTAAATTCTGCACCTACTATGTACATTTTCAGGAAGATCCGACTGTTACTAAATGAATCTTCTAGAAATTCCTGTGAGGTAGTCAAATTCTATTATGCCACGCACAATGAAAATAAGGCCTATGGGAATAATTGCTTCTATATTATTTATCACTTTAGATATAATGCATACTAGCTATCTTGTTGTATGTGTGTGTGTGTGTGTGTGTGTGTGTGTTAATTATGAATAGAAAATGTTCTCTGCCAACTTTTCTAAAGGTATTTGCTTTTCTAAAGGTATTTGCTTTAATCTCTTCTAAGTATATTAATTCTTTTTAAAAGCAAGAAATGCCAAACACTATTCACAGCATGGAATCCAGCTGGCTACGCTCAATTTTCTTGTTCCAGATCAAGTTTCAGAACCAAGAAACACCTGGATATTTATTCAGGTTTTAGGCAAAGATCTTTCTCTGCTGTATTATTGAAAGATATGGTGAAATTTTTTTAATTTGTGTGGAAACCACCCCAGGACAGTTTGATTTAAACATTGTTATATTTGAGTCCTGTCAAAGAGTTAATCAACAAGTTATACATATCTTTGTCAGAACTTGTTTCAGCACAAAATAGCTTTGGCAAGCAAAATGTTTAGACAATCCTTGGGAATCATTTCATTAAACTATTGAATTACAAAACCTCTACATCCTGTATCTTTTACAACTGATGAGATTTCACTTGACTAGTGAAGCAAACTAGTCTCCTCATCCCCTAAGAATTATATTATTAATATTATTAGATTTCATTTAAAATTAAATTATATTACTTCTAAATATAGGTAGAAAATTGCTATTCCAACTTATAGCAATGCATAGATATAGACGTATGTCTATTTATGTGAAAATAAACTTCACTGAACACTTCTGATTCAACAGGGAAAAATTCAGATACTGTTCAATCAATCATTTGGCAATTTCCAATCATTTTTCATAGCAACCATAGGTAAGGCTATGAGATCTGGGCTGCAAACATCTGACTAGTAAATGCCAGTAAATAGATAGAAAAAAACGAACTTGTGGACATTTGGATGTTCTGTCACAATTTCTGTGACTTATTTATGTCAGATATTAGGATGCAAATACAAAGAGCTGTGAACTAGCACAGATCATGCCAGTTGTCAGTAGGGTAAACTCTAACAAGTCGAGTATGGTAAATGTCAAAACCTGAAAAAGGAAGGATATATTTTCCACTCCAGATAATGTAAATACTTTCAGACACTGTGCACCTTGTACATGTTTAAAGGCTAATTCCAAATCTACTGTAATCATTAGTATCTCTTTATATTGCCTATTAATTAAGTAGGCTGCAAGTAATGTTGTGATTCATGCCACATATATATTACTAGCTGTCATGCCCTTGGTAGAGTCGGACTCTGAGGGAGAGGAGGAACAGCCGACAGGGAGTGGAGGTGTGGAGGAGCTGGAGAAGGGCAGAGGCTGGCTGGGCAGTCAGAGGAAGACCAGGCCCATCTCCTCTGCATTCTAGGACATGCAGGGAGGAATGGAGAAGGAAACAACTTGGCTTATGAGAGAGGAAGTGTCCATGATCCTCCTCATTGGTTGCAGCTGGAAAGACTAGTATATAAGAGAGATTTACGTTTTGGATTTTGTTACGTTTGTTACTCCAGGTCATCACACTAGCCATTTCCAAGGTCGAGGGTATCAGATGAAAGAGACTTCATCATAAGATTGGGAATCTAGACATTCCTATAAGATTGATATATACCAACCAAAATAAACCCTTTGGGACTTGCAACATGAGTTCATTCCTGAAAGCACAAAAACCATAAACGCTACAGCATACCTTTCCTCTTCTTAACGATGGATCTTCTGCATAATTCTCTTTCTCTTTACTCTCCTCTTTTTCCATGCAACATTTTCCACTCCCTGCCAATGGGCAGCATTCCTAAGAAAAGAATTCATTATGTGATATTCAGGAATATTATGATAACACTGGAGAAAAATCTAGAGGGGGTTACTTATTACTGTTTTCAATTATTTTGTTGTTGTATATTTCTTTGTCGTCTTTACAAAATAATCATTTCTTCTCTCCACATTTTCAATAGAACAGCATTTTCTTTCACTAATGGGCACTTTCAGGAAAATCAATGCATTGATCATCCATTGTTTTCTTACCATAGAAAAAGCACTAAAGCTGTCCAATATAGGTCTGTATCCAGTGCAACGGCACAAATTACCTGAAAAAAATTATCACACACAATACATTTATTTCAGCTATCAATAAGCATTTTGCATCCTCCTTTTAATACATGTGCATTACTTGGGAAGTTTAACAACAATTAACATAAATTTTACATTATTTGCAAAAGAAACAATTTTTCTAAAAAAACTACTTCATAAGAACAAACTAGTCAGAAGAAATATCTTCAAATAAAGTTTTATTCAGAGCATCGAAAGAATGCAACAGTTTTTCTTCCTAATAGTTCTCTGCAGGCATAGGATTGATCTCCATGGTGGAAGTGCTTCTCTCTGGTCAAATCTTTGCTTCCTTCAACAAAATAAATCTGTAGATTAAGATTGTTCCCATAAACATATAGAATGTTAAAGGATACCTAAAAAGGTAGCCTTAACCATAACTTAATCAAACTTGATTACTTTATATATTTCAATTTATTAAATTATACATTAATTTGTGTATATGTTTTGTGCCATTTGTACTTCAAAAATATTTCAAAATACTGTAGCTAAGGCCAACTGGAGCCAAGACTTTGGTAGAAGGCTCAGTTATTGGTTATTTCCGTTTCATATTTTATATATTTTAATACAAGTAGAGAGCACAGAAGACTAATATTGGAAGTATCTAGTAGTAGATACCAAAGAAGGAATGAACTGTTTGGAAGGCAAATACTTAGATATACACAGGTAGTCCTCAATGTAAGACCACAATTTTAGCCCAAAATTTCTCTTGCTAAACGAGACAGTTGTTAAATGAATTTTACATCCTTTCTTCACCCAGTTGTTAAGTTAGTAACATGGTTGTTAAGTGAATCTGGATTCCCCATTGATTTTGCTTGTCAGAAGGTTGTAAAAGGACCCTGGAACACTGCAAATCTTCATAAATATGAGTCAGCTGCCAAGTGTCTAAATTTTGATCATGTGACTATAGGGCTGTTACAACAGATATAAGTGTAAAAAACAGGCATGTCACTTTTTTCAGTGCTTTAAATGTACACTAAACAAATTGTTGTAAGTTGAGGACTATCTGTAAAAATAACTGCTTCTTTTGGCATATGTCTAAATTACTAACAAGCATGGAAAGAAAAAAATAATTTTTTGAAGAAAGGTAGTCACCATCCAAAGATGCAACAATTTGCTCCATGCTGGGTTCAGGATGATTCCTCAGGAGAGAATACATAGACATCACCATCCCAGGAGTGCAGAAACCACACTGAGAGCCAAAACACTTTGCCAGCCTTTCCTGGAATCAAAACATCTAAATTTATGATCCACAGGAAAACATTATCTTGTAGATATATTTATAACTATTTTTTCATAGCCTGGATATGAATTAACCCTTGCTGCAATTGTTTATTTTTGAAATGTTATTCTTATGACTTTATTATTCCAACTTTGTACTGTATTTACAGAATTTCTAAACAGATTTTTCTGCTGATTATTACAAAAACCAATTAAGGTTCAGCTTTTACTTTTTTGAAAGAGAAAATGTTGCATATACAACATATGTCTAAACTAAGGCTACAGAAATTATCACAACTGCTCTTTCTCCTCTGCTGCACACACTGCAGGAATCCTGAGCAAAAGCCGCATAGCAAGGGCTGATGCCTGTACAAATTTTCACCACACACAGCACAACCTCTATGCTACACTTGACTTAAGAAGAAATCTATGTCAGCCTTCAAGATCTTCTACTATCGCTTTGCATCTTTTGGCTGTCATAAGAAATGGGGGGGGGGGGGACGGGATGAGTCTGGGAAGTGAGCTGGAGGTGTTACATTTTTCTGTTGTGTAAATGGGGGGGAGGAAAGCATACACCAGAGTTAGGTTTCTATTTCTTGCTTAGCTATCTTTTCTCTGTGCAACTGCAACCCGTTATCAAAGTATGNAAAGATAACTTTTCTCTAAATTAAAGAGTCTAAGTATTTCTTTCTTGGATTTTGAATGGAGCACCGTCTGACAATCTTCCTAATTGTTTTATTCCTAGTTGTTGTATTACAAGCACTTACATGCCCACATTTTTATGCATGGCCAGTGTCCAACTTGACAATTTGCCATATTTTTATTGTCAAAATAAATGAAAATGTTTCTGAAAATGGAGATCTCATCCTAAAGGACCCCATGGGAACATAAGTCAAACAAGTGCATAATCATTTCAAAATGCCACATAAAAATTCAGTTGCAACTCTTTAAAGAATCTGTGATAAACCTGATCCTACATTGCAAGAGGTACTTCTCTTCTCTGGTAAATGTGGGTCACAACTGGAGGAGCACTATTGGAAGGAATCTGTGATTCAACAACAATTCCAACAACAACCAGATAAGGAGAACAAAGCAAAAGAAATATTTGGTGAGATGGGAGCTAAGGAAGCTGGGAACATAAAACTGTTAAAGAGTTATTCTCCAACTCAGATAGTATTCTCCGACTCAGATAGGCTTGAGAAAAACTATAGGTTTAAATTCTCAATTCAGTTTTGAAAGAAGCACTGTAAGTCAACATATCTTAACTGATTTAAGCACATCTATTATTCTTACCTGTATAGGATTAAGTTTGGTCTTTGTAGTTCCCACTCCTTCTACAGTGGTTATTGCAGCACCATGGATACAGCACAGTGGAAGTAGACAAGAGTTGGCTGGATAATGACTTTGGGTCGTAAAGGAGAGTATCCACATGAATAACCATTAAAATAGTTGTTGATGATCTCTACACCATCTAATCTGACATGTTGCTTTGGACCTCAGCATTTCATAGACCTCCAGAAAGACCTTCCTATTGGGTCAATAACTTGGAAAATATTTGCTATGCCTTGAGACAAAGTTGGTGCAAATTTACATTAAACATCCATGTATTGATTTTCATTAGATATAATAGAATTCATAAATAATTCCTGTGGTATAATTTGAAATAAAAAGCTGTGAAAAGGGAACCTGTATGCTTGATAGTCCCCTGCAAGACCTTTGCTTTCTTTTTCTTACTTTTTTTTACACTTTCTTACTTTGAAACCAGACTTGGACTGGACAGCTGTCAGGAAACTTTAGAATAGTACCAAATAGGATTGAATTAAAGGATATATTCCATCAATCACGATTCTCCAATTACAACTGTTCTTACTTTGGTAATGGTTCAAAAGAATTTCAGCCAAGAGAAGTGATCCACAAGCATCCCAGAGATCTACAAGCACCCCATATAATAAGGGAAGTGGAGAGGAATAATGAATATCTCCTTTTGAAGCACTGTAGCTTGAACAGGTATTTATTGTTTTAACCGAAACTTGGCATCAGGGCTCTTAAACGCATGAGGGCCCACTGAGATTCCAACCACTTTATAACTCTGTTTTGATTATTCTTTTCTGACAGAATTATTCTTTTTCTATCTGTACTCTCGCTATTCTTTGGGGACAAAGCAACCTCAGAGACTTTCCTTAACTTTACGTAATCTTTAGACAGAATCCAGTTTCCCCCTTTCTGAAGGATACTGTATCTTTTTGGTTTCAGGATTATAGGTTGATATCATCACAGTACAGGCCCCACAGCCTCCAATTCCACAGCCATATTTGGTTCCAGTCAGGTGGACTGATACAGATGTATTGTTAAGGAAAGAAACATTGATTCCCATTAAAGACTGTATGTTTTGCGAGAACAATTTCCCCATTACTTTCAATTTCCATAGGAAACAAGTGGGAAGAAAATAAATACAGGTTGTCCTCGACGTACAACCACATTTGGGACCAGAATGACAATTGCAAAGCAAGGCAGTTGTTAAGTAAATAATGCCTGATTTAACTCCCTTTTTTGCCACGGTTATGAAGCAAATCATTGCAATTGTTAAGGGAACTGTGTGGTTGTTTAAGCGAATCTGATTTTGACTTTGTTTGTCAGAAGCTGGCTGGGAAGATTGCACATGGTAAATACATGATCCTGGGACATTGCAACCGTCATAAATGCATGCTGGTTACCCAAGCACATGAATTTTGATCATGTGACTGTGGGCATGCTGTGACAATTGTTAAGTGCAAAGACTGGTAATAAGTCACTTTTTTTCAGCATTGTTATTATATCAATGGTTTTAAGATGAGGAATACCTGTAAAATCTGGCAAGCAGGGAACCTACCGGTAAAAGTTATGCAAGCATTTGCATATAACACATTTCTAAATCTCTCCTGCTCCTCATATTGAAAGGTAAACCTGGGGTCAAAAGAAGCCATCACTAAGGTTTATTCTGTCATTATCCTAACCAGGAAAAGTCAGGTGCCCTAAAAAGTTAGGATACGAGAGAAAAAATATTATATTTTTACTGTTAAAGGTACATCCTGCCTTTTCTATAGGAACTCAGTAGTTTCTTTCACATTATTTTCCACAGGAGCAGCCTTGTGAGGTAAATTGAGCTGAGAGAGACTGATTGCCCCAAATTTATTAATTGAGTTTCTATGACTGAAAGTATGTTTCACATAACTGCAGAAAATATAAATTAAAAAAATAATCACAGTTCATTAAGGAAAAATGTAATGTAATTAGTTGACTTGAATTTGGTGGCTGTCTCCCAACAAACTTCACAGAGTGGTTGTTGTGGGAGAAAAAAGACAATTAGAGAAGGGAGCACCATTCGCCACTTGGGCTTCTCGAGAAAAAGCGAATATATATCTATCAAATAAATTAAAATATTCCATAAATATTCTTTTTCAGCAAATATGTAAGCATTATATTTGCATATACAGGTTGTCCTCGACTTACAACAGTTCATTTAGTGACTGTTCAAAGTTACAACAGCACTGAACAAAGGGACCTATGCCCTTTTTTCACACTTATAACCATTGCAGCATCCCCATGGTCATGTGATCAAAATTTGGATGCTTAGCAACAGGTTCATGTTCATGATGGTTGCACTGTTCCTAGGTCATGTGATCCCACTTTGCAACCTTCTACAAGCAAAGTCAATGGGGAAGCCAGATTCAATTAACAATCAGGCCATTAACTTAACAATTGCAATGTTTCACTTAACAACTGTGGCAAGAAAAATTGTAAAATAGAGCAAAACTCACTTAACAAATTTCTCATTTAGCAAGATAAATTTTGGGCCCAATTATGGTTGTAAGTTGGGGACTATCTGTATTTCTCAGTCTAGATAGATTATGTAAGTTTCTGAAAACCTACAAAGCAGTTGAGTAGGAATAATCTCTGCACATATATCTATTATGAGGTACATTTAGGATAAATTATATCCAGGAAATAAAAAGAGGCTATTTTTTTAAAAAAAATTACAGTAAACATCAAGTGGCACTATAAATAATATCTTCAAGGCTTCTATACTAATATTTGTAAACGAAGAAAAATCCAAGTACAAACTTTTACTAGCTGGTTTGAAGTTCCACTTTGGGGAGACTGTCCCACAAAAATAAGGAAAGCCATATTTTCCAATTTTCTACTTATGCACCCACAACTGATATGTATAGTAATACTTTAGATATCTCCATCAGTGCTATTATTTTAGGAAAGGCATTAATTTCTGAGGCAGATTTCTGAGGATCTGCTTTGCATAGTCTGAATAAACATGAACCAAAAGGCTTTGTTTTCCTAGGAAACTGAGATATAGGAAAATTATCATGCATTTTGCATAATCAATAGAATTTATTATAAAATGCTGTAGCAAAAAAGGATACGCTTCTTTCTCAGGTAATTAAGCAAGTATTCTTCAGGATTGGGATAATTGTCTGTCACCTGCATTGAAAGAACCATTGTAAGGATATAATGCACTTTTCCCAATAAGCTTAATGTTGTTTTTAAGAGTGGAAATTAATACTGCACTTTTTCTTTCCTCTTACTTAGGCTTATTATTACAGGCTTACAAATCTCTTAACGTGCTGAGTTAATTCAACTGAGACATGAGTCATCTGTTACTATAGAAGGACAATGCAAAGTTGTTTGGGCTGTGGACATTCAGACACAATAAGACCATTAGGATAAGAAGGGAATAGGGGGACATGACATAACCCAAAAGAAAAACCATAGTAAATCAAAGAACAAGAAATAGTACTTCTTTCCTTTCATCCTTTCTTCTTCCTTTCCTTCCTCCCTCCCTCCCTCCCTTGGCAACATAGCTCTATTTACATTTTGCTCTCTGTGCAATGCATGAAAAATTCCCTTCAGTGTTGATATGTTTTTTTTTTAAACAAGTTTCATTCAATGTTTCCAAAACAAAGAAAGAAAAGCTCTTTTCAGTGTACAACATAATTCCGGATCACCACTTTTACATGCAAATATGACAATAATTAGCTATTCATTTTCTACATTCAACTTCCTATCTTACCCATTTTTAACTTAATTCTATTATTACCTCTCCATTTCAACTTTTACACAAGAAAAGGAACAACCAAATTAATCCTTTTCACGAATATTACTTTCATTTTAAACATCTTCTTAGTTCATTTCAATTTATTTCAAATATTTCTTAAACATTAGTGTTTCTTTTAAGTGTTACCTTTTCCATGATACTCTTTTCTCATTTAAATCACTAATAATTCCCATATCTTCATACTTATTACCTTTTCTTTTATCTTTCAGATTTGCAATTCCATTGCATATTCTTTCCATAGATTCTAGATGAATACAAGCTTTTACACACAAAATGGAACACAGATTTTCCCTCCCCTTTTACTAATTTACTAATCACCTCAGTGGTTTAAATATACCATAATTCCCTCATCTTTATTCCCAATAAACATTTATTTTAATTAGTTATAGTAATAATCATTCCCTTAAAAAAGAACTACATAAAGGCAAGGTCACATCGGCCGACGGATGCAAAATGTATGTAAAAAGGACACAGTGGACGAGGAAATTTTCCATCCGTTGTTATCCGCTCTCAAAAGTGCCCCAAATTTGCATAAAGAAAGCGGACAACAACGGAAAGGATAAAGGAACGGATGTGGGGAAGAACGTACGAGGAATGGCTAAGCGGATCTCAACGAAGGCCTAGCGGATGGAAGGCAGATGGAAGCGGATGACCATCCGCAGGGCTTCCGGAGGAGAACGTTCGCAGCGACGCGCAAGCGTAAGAAGCGGCATTGGCGCGTAGCGCGGATAGCATAGCGCGGATGACGCGGATGCATGCATGGACGCCTAGCAGGGATGCATAAGCCCGGATGCGCTGACAGATAGCAGTATGAAGGATGATGCCTGTAGCGGATGCAATCAGCATTCACTGCACCATTGTGGGAGGACTGCACAGTTGTCGTCAGCCCCACGGATATAAAAGAAGCAGCTTGCAAGGCAGGTCACGCATTTCAGAGGAAGACCTGCTGCCAGACACACGTCTTCAGCCCAACAACCCAGCTGGAGGGTAGAAAGATGGCATAACCTGGTTGCACCTACTCACTGCCAAGCCCTGGCGCAAGAATTGACAGGACACCATCCCTCCCTCTGGCACTCGGGGACTCTGAAGCTGCTGGGGCTTCTGCTGGCTGGGTGCTGACTCTGCTGGTGCTGGTATTCTTCGTGTGCTCTGTAGCCCTGGTGGCCTTCTGCTGGTGGCTTGGACTCTGCTGGTGCTGGTGCTCGCTTGGTGCGGTCCTTCTGCTGGTGCTGACTCTGCTGAGTGGCTTGACTTCTGCGTGGTGCTCCTCCTGGTGCTGGTGCTTCCATGCTGGTGCTTGACTTTGCTGGGGGTGCTGCTTCCAGGTACATGAGTGCCTTCTCTCTGGTGCATGACTGGCGCTGGTGCTGACTGCTGGTCTGCTGGTGGTGGTGGTGGTGTGGTGAACCGCAGCCCCTAGGAACCTCGAAAAGCCCTGCTGATACAGGGCCCAGGAAGGCCCTGCAGAGGGAGGAAGACATTCGTGAGAAGAAGGCGGGGAGGAGACAGTAATCTCCATTGCAGAGAAATAATGCGAAGGAGGTGCTTGAATGGCTAAGGGAGATAAACGAGTACCTCTTGGGAGAGAAGGGCCACAGGCCTCTATTTGAGACAACCAAGCAGAAGCAGGCGGCTATGGAGAGAGCAAGGTGGAGAGTCCGGGCTAAGCACTTCGGAGGTCCTACCTCGGGGGTGGAAGCACATGCACACCTGGTAACGGGAAGCTGCACCTGAAGAAGTCCTGGCTCAGGGCCGCGGTCAAGCTAACCGAACCGGGAGACCTACGTGATGGCCAAGTGCAGCTTCTTGGAGGGTGAGATCCGCCACCGCAGAACAGCCTCTCTGTCAATCGCCTCTCTCTCAGGCAGCCCCACAGTAGAGCCCAGTCCTCTTCTTGGCAAAGAGTCAGCTCCTGGTCCCAGGCAGGTATCTTTGGAGCACCCCGATGATGGAGACCCCCCGACAGCTGCACTCCCCGTGGCGGAGCGCGTGGAGGAACCCCCTGAACGGCAGTTTGGACAAGGAGAGGCGCTGACCAACCCAGAGACCAAACCCATGCCCCACCCCCACCTCCACCTCGCACAGAACCAGATTGCATGGAGAGGGCCAGACTGGAGGGACAGAGCCACACTGTCCTCTGGAGATAGTCAGAGGGACAGCCCATAAAAGCAGCGTAGATCTCCTCTCTCAGCTGTACAGGTCCGACATACCATCCTCGTAACAGAAAGCCCTTACTCACCTACGCTCAACCGACCCGTCAATGGAAAATGCCTGAATTCCCAGTACCAGGTGATCAAGGAGGAGATCACAGGTCTTCTCACCACCCCCGAGGCCCAGCTCGAACTGCTCTGACCCACTCCAGGTCTGCTCCTCCACCCCAGGTGATGTCGACAGCCCTTCCCAATGCTTCCACAGGCCCTCCCACACCAAGGCCTACAGCTACGCAGGAGTTCCAGAAAGCACAGGCAGCCCTTCCCAGTCCAGACCAAGGTCAGTCGAACACCACAGGTGCCACCGATGCACCGATACCCTCCGATGCACAGACGCTCCCGATGCCACTGACGCGCCACAGGATCCACCGGCACGCCTACAGACTGCACCGACTGCTCTCCTGCATCCTCAGCCGACGGCTTCACGATTGACTGGCAGACATCAACTGATCACAGCAGCCCCCGCTCGCCGACCCCACTCCGCGACTGATAACCAGTCCTGGCTCTCCCTCAGGTACCCCGATCTGCAGGGTTGGAGGACTCCACTACATGCACCTTCTGCCATTCACCAGCCACGGCTCAGAAATCTGTCATCGATCTTGGGGACTGACACTCCATGTCATGGAGGAAGGGCCTCTCAGCATACGGGACTGGCCGAGCTCTCTGAGAGCTTCGCTGCACATTACCATCCCCTGTTTGTGCCTCTCAGGACCGGCACCCCAATGGTGCCTCAGACCAAGCATGCTCCAGCCACTGCCATCCCTCCCACAGCACCTGGACCCTTCACCCATGAGACCCATGGGCACCACCCCTCAAGAGTGCTGACAAGAGTGCTAGAGCTGGTTGCTACCTGTGACTTTATCTTTGCTTGGGACACTTTACTGTGGGTAATTTTGCTTTTACACCGTTTGTTATTAATAAAGGTTATCTTTGCTTCACACACGTTTGGTTCAGTTCTTTTAGTCAATAAAGTCTTGGTGAAACTTTTAGAAATGGTTTTAAGCCCTTTGCATGCTTGTGGGATGGGTAAGGATAGCATGGGATGGGCAAGGATCACCTTTGAATGGGTAATAGAATTGTGGGGAATGGATAAGGATAAGCAGTGGGATGGCAGGGATACCTGTGGGATGGGTAATAGCTGTTTGTGGATGGCCAGGGATACCTGTGGGAATGGGTAATAGCTGGTGGATGGGTAAGGATAGCAGTGGGCATGGGCAGGGATAACCTGTGGATGGGTAATAGCTGTGGGAATGGACAGGAGATACCTGTGGGAGTGGGGAATGCTGTGGGATAGATGCAAGCATATTGGGACTGGTATGGTCCACCCTCCAGGTGGCAACACCTATGGCCCTTTATTATCAAATAAAATTTAATCATTCGCATCAACACATTTCAACATAAGAACAACTCCTTATTAAATGCCTGTTCATTGTAGGGCAACTCAACATACATGCAAATCTCATCAAACTGTGCATGGACAGGCTGAAGGAACATCATTAAGCATCTACCATCCTGTCTTGCCACTCCACTGCTCCAGCTCGGGAGTTTGCCACCACGTGTTTCAGTAGGTTTGCGCTGCTTCTTCCTTCCACCCGATGAAAGGCTCTGGTTGGGGCCTAGCGCACATCACAGTGTCCCTATCAGGTTTCATCCTTGCCCTCCATTCACCAGGCTCCATGTACCTCATTCCCTTGTTGATGGTCCACAAAGCCTGTTGCTGCAACAACTGTAGGTAGCGGTGCGCATGGAGATTGTAGTAGGATGCAGGCAGCCTCTCCACCAGATGCTTCATCACAAAGTCTCTGGCACTGCTCGCATGCGTGTCGAATAGTACCTGGGACTGTACTGGCCAGGATGAGGCCGTTCTCGCACCACCTGTCTTGCCCTGGACACGCCTGTAGTTGATATCTTCTTTCACAGGTGAGGCATCAGGAAGTGTAGGGCTTCATGAGGTGCGGTTCGAGGGAGAAGGCGTCATCGCGCATTGATGAAGTTACGGCACATCTTGTGTGTCGTTTGGCAGGGGGTCGCTGGATCTGGAACCCATGATGAAGGTTGCGTTCCAGCCCCTCCTATGAGGTGACTGGTATTGTATACTTACCTGGGCATGCCTGAAGCTTGACCCGTTGCCCTGAAGCATCGGATGTCACATGAACTTGTATGCAGCATCGCGCATGGCAAAGAGGATGTGCTGAAGAAAAGCCTTGTAGTTGAATAATTGGACCTCCGCGCTTGGCTGGAGCTTGCAGGCCATGTGCTTCCCATCTATGGCTTCCAATGGTGGGGTGGGGGAAGCTTCCACTTCTGATTAACCACTTCTCTGCACTTTCTTTCCAGCCTTCATTCAGTGGAGGGCACTGGAGGAGGCTCCTCCAGGTATTCTTCGATGATGGCCTGCACCACTTCTCTGACCACAATGCTGATGGAGTTGTGTGGCACCCTCCAGGCATACTGCATGTTCCTGTACATGGTTCCGGAGGCCAGGTGGCGCAGAGTCAGTGCCACCTCACCGCAGGGTCCCAGGCTGGGCCGGAAGTTGGTGTTGCCTTGGTCAACCTGGGTCTCTCAGCTGCTCCACAACTTCATTCAACATTGGCTGGAGGCATCCTCATGAAAGTGCTGGAATGCACGAGGGTCTTCGTTCCCAGTTCCACATCAGCTTGTCATGCTGTCCATATTCGCCTCTTCTCGTGATCCATCTTTCGGACCCAGACACTTCTTGGATGCCTCCTTTTCCTTGCGTAGAACAGGTGAAAATTGCCTGTAGAGGGCTTCGCACTGTTGTAGAAATGATGGCGGCTTAACCAAAAGGAGTATGCGATGATCCATCGTGTGGAGTACTGACTGGATGCTGTGGAAAGAAGCAAGAGCAAGACAAAAGCAAGGCTGAAGAGTTTCGCACAACCAGGCTGCTGGACTGAAAGTGGAGATCCAGGTGATTTCCTCCCTTTTTATAGAAATATGAAGGTTTTCCGCGTTGGTGCCTTCTGCATCTCTCTAGACATGCCTCCAGACATCCTAAATATCTGAGATCACGTCCCATATACGAACCGTTTTTTCGCGTTTTAATGCTTATATGTGAGCTGCAATCCACTTAACATCCCTTTCTTACTGTCTGTGCTACTAACGCTGCGTGGACATTCCACGTCCGTTTCACTTCCTCCCTCTTTCCGTTTTCCGCTGGAGCGGATGTGAGTTGCGCAGATGCGCAGCGGATGCCAAGCAGATACAGCAGATGTGTAACGGATTGACTACGGACGTAGAACGTTGTTCCCTGTATGTGTCAATAGATATAGAACAGACGCGGCGGAAAGTTCATACACGCTCAAAAAGTTTTGTCAGCTCAAAACTTTTTTTGACAGCTCAAAACTTTTTGAGCGGATGAAATCTCAGTAGACGGATGCTGGACAGATAGAACGTATGAATCACGCACACAATGAGTACAGAACGGATGCATCGCATTAACCAACAGATGGCAAGCATTTTTCTCCATTTTACATCCTCTTTCCATCCATTGGTGCAGTGTGACATCATCTTAACATTGTACTTTTCAGTCAGATTTCAGTATATTTTCCCCCTTTTCTTCCACAGAGTTTTATTTATAATATCAAAAAAATTAGAAGAGAAACAAACAATTACTCCACTTAGCTAATCCTGGTCACTGAATTAATCCAATTTTAAAACGTCCTCACTATTCATTTCAATTATTTCAATATATATAATAAACATTTACCTTTCTTGTAGAAATAAAAATAAGAACATACATTCACCTACTTAAAAATATCAGTGCCCCTCCCTCCTCTCAATGGTCTATATTCCCTTATTTTCTAGATAATTTGTAGTTGCAAATATATTCTTATTACCCCTCATATCAGTGCGGAATCCCCTTTCTGAATTCATTAACCATTATCCCGATGTATTTTAAATAAACAATTTTTCCATTATTTTACAATTCCCATATTTATTTATTTCCTGTTCCTGTTCCTCATTACCTCTCTTCCCTTTTATTTTTCCAAATCTTTTCTCCCTCTGATTTGTGTCCCTCTCTCTCTTTGTATCTTCCTTCCCCCTTTTGCTTTTCTGCTGTTTCTTCCTGTCTTTCTTATTTTTACAGGTATTCCCCTTTTTAGTTACTTTTTGGAATCTCCTATTTTTAACCCCCCTTCTTTTCTCTCTTCTTTGTAGGGTTCTTTGTGTTGATTGTCTATTTAAGATGGCTTCTTCTTGAATGAACTCCTCCTTCTCTGAGGTTTCTTCTTCATGTTCTTCAATCACCATTTCCACAGCTTTTAATACAAAACAAAATGATTCACCTCTTGCATGTAATAGTTCTTTCATATTTTTAAGTACTATTTTAAATTCCCACAGAGATATCATTGCACACTCTTATATCTTATAGTCTTTAAAATCCACAAATCAACTTCTCTTTTTTGTTTTTTTTCTTCAGGCTTTCTGGATTCACAATTATTCCATCAGTGTTTATATTTTGATGGAATTGGGAACAAACCAGAATTAATTACATCACTGTACAGATAGGTTTACAGTAGTTTATTATATGAAAACTGTTGTGTATAGAACTTGGTAGACTCCAAATGCTTTAAACTGATTTGCCAAAAAGTCCATTCCCGGATTGGCCATTTAGGAACCAATTTGATTGGCCCGCCGGATGGCAGGAATACTCAAAGTACTGTCATTGGCCACAAGCAGCGGGCAAGCCGCTATAAGAAGGGCTTACCATTGCATTACTTGTTGAAATAAAAGAGTTGTTGTTGGAACCCAGTCTTGTGCAACTTATTTCCGAATGGAACACTGGCGGCGAAGGTGGGATCGTCGTAGAAGAGCGAGACCAAAGCACGCGGCGATCAGAACCGAGCGAGAGAGATGGCTGGTAACAACGCGCCGCCTGCACCATTTAACCCTGATGAGGAGGATTGGGAGTCATATATTAATTGCTTTCTAATGTTTTTAGAAAGCAACGAACTGCAGGAGATATCTGACCAAAGGAAAAGGGCTGTCTTCCTCACACACGGCAGACCAGCCATTCTCTCCGGGTGGGCTGGTGGGTCTGAGATTCAGAATAATGTCAGGCGGAGCTCCATT
>BHFT01032604.1:0-35979 GCA_004320025.1 Laticauda laticaudata | reverse complement strand
CCCTGCTATAATTGGCCAATCAGCGTCGAGAAAAGTAACCAATCAGCTTCGGGTATTTATTGTCCAATAGGCATAGCCTATTTGAAGTATGTTAATATGGAAAACTGAGATGTTATACCATCCTGGAGAAGTGAATGTCTAATCTTTTCTCGAAAACCTTCTCCACAATTGTTAGAGGCAAGCTGTTCCATTGATTAATCATTTTCACTGTCAGAAATTCCTTATTTCCAGGTAAGCTTTCTCTTTAATGAGTTTCCACCCATTACTTGTCCTGCCCTCAGGTGCTTTGGAGAATAAATCAATCCCCTCACCTCTGTAACTGCCACCCAAATACAAAAAGACAGCTATTGTGTCATCCCTGATCTTTCTTTTCATTAGGCTATCTTGTTCTCTTCACCATTCATCGTAGAGTTTGGTCTCTAGACCTCTTATCCTCTTTGTTGCTCTTCTTTACACTCATTCGAGGATGTCAGCATTATTATTTTTTTTATCATGGCAATCAGAACTGGATGTAGTATTCCAAGTATTGATTGCTTTTGAACTGTGAAAGCATTTTGGCATAGTGGAATGATTATATGATGTAGCATTGATCAAATAATAATGTATATGTAGAAAACATCTCTTCAAATAATCAGTGGCCTTAAATTTAGATCAGTGGGATTTTGTACATGGTATTATTTCTGATGGGCAAAAGGTCATAAAGATACAGATTAATAGAGTTGGAAAAGACCTTGTGGATCATCTAGTCTAATACCCTGCCCAAGGGGGAGACCCTACATCATTTCTGACAAATCGCAGTCCAATCTCTTCTTGAAGGTCTCAACTAATGGTGCTCCCACAACTTCCAAGGGCAAGCTGTTCCATTGGTTGATTGCTCTCACTGTCGGAAAATTTCTCCTTATTTTCAGGTTGAATCTCTCCTTGTTCAGTTTTCATCCATTATTCCTTGTCTGGCTTTCAGGTGCTTTTGAAAATAGCTTGACTCCTGTGGCCACTGACCTGAACAAGATGGCATGTAATGTAAACTGCAACTTTTAGTTTTTCATGACCCAAATGATTCTGTCAACAACATTCTTCACTATTGAGACATCCTCTGACTGTAGATATCCAGTTGGTGAATATTTTGAAGTCTCACTCAACAACATGAAAGTTGCTGAATTCTGAATGCTGAAACCTTTATAAGACGCCATTGCATATTTTTGCTATCTGTACATTCAGCTTTTTTCTACCGATTTCAAAAAAACCTATTTCCTTATGGTATATGATTTTTTAAAAAATCCTGTGCAGGATTCACTCAAAGTTGGCCATGTGTGACCCAGAATGGACATTTATGAAAGGCAATTCAGCATACCTTCAACTCTCCCATATGAAATTAAAAATACTTACCTCAATCATACCTATTATATGGAAGTAATCCCTATTTTAATCAAACTCCAACATAGCTGCAATACACACAAACATTGTCTCCTTTGTGAAGTTAACATGCTGAGATGGATGCAGAGAATATGAAAATCTTCTTCAGCCTGACAATTGGGGGGGGGGATTAGTGGTGAGGAGAATAAAATTTGGGTCTATAATTTTTAAGCAATATATTTCACAGGATACTAAGTCTGCAGTATAAAACAATATGCAGCACACACACATGCAGCCAAAGCACAAACACCAAAAACAATATGCTGACACACCAATTCTTACTATCCCAAACACAGACTTTGAGCTTTCTGTTGTTATCTTTAGAGCAAATCTTATAGGATTTTCAGGGCTTTAGTCTGTTCCATATTAACATACTTTAAATAGGCTATTCCTATTGGACAACAAATACCCGATGCTGATTGGCTACTTTTCTCGACGCTGTTTGGCCAATTATAGCAGGGCTATGATTGGCCAATTCAAGCAGTGGGAAAAACAAGTAGCCGTCATTGGACACTAGCCGCGAGCAGCTCTCTATAAAAAGAACTGCCGCGGTTCCTGATTAGAACAGACTTTCGGAACTAAATAAAAGAACTGAAGTTCCGCTGATCTCTGAGTCTCATTCCCGCGAACTGAACATAGTCTATATTGTCAGTGTCATTTTTTTAAAGCACAAAAATGACATGTAGAGAGGCACATTGGTTGATTCTGCATTTTGATGTATTCATCTTTGAACTGGGATGAAAAACAGTAAAAATGTAAATGCAAATTATTGCTCAATGTTCCTCTGACTTCACCTTTCTTCAAACATTCATATCCTTAGAGAAAAAAAATAAATTAGTCCCTGAATTAAATGTTTCTTTTGTTCTGTTATACTGTAGGACTTCCAGATAACCCAATCGTGTACTATCTTTAGATAACTTTATCACACATTACCTTAAGATAACTTCATCCACTTCCTAGTATGAATAATTCCAAATATTTTAAGCAGAGAGGAGTCCTTTCTAAATGAAAATAATTGGAAAAGCTGAAAAATCTATTTAAGATTTTAAATGATAGTTCATATTGTAAGGGTTGATTTAAATTATTACATGTTGGTAGAGGAATACTATCTACAATTTATTCCTTGATGTTCTGCTAATTTTAGAAAAATATGTGTAAGTGATTTTCAGCTTTAAAATACTTATGCATGTTTCATTTAATTAACAATAAATTGATTCAGACCATTTGATTTTTGAAAATTAAAAGATATCTACATGGGAGTCATAACCAATATGAAAGCAAGTCTAAAAGCAGCAGAAGGAATTATGTGTAGATGACAGAATCCAAAGAATAGCTGGGTGTTGCATAGTAGCAGTTTCAAACAAAGATACTAGTTCCTCATGACCTGGCTATGATGGGTGTCTATACAAATATGATAGATAAATTAATTACTTAATTAATTAATTCCAGCTCTTTCAACTCATAAGGCTTCTTCCGTATAATCTGCTACTACAATTCCAAATGGAGATACTAATTGTCTCAGTAAACAAATTTAGAGACATGGGCTGGACAGCACCACATCCAATTCATTCCTAACCCTCTGTGAAGGAAGTTTAAACTTGTTTGACCTGCGCTAATTTTCCATTTTCTTGTGGTACCAGCCAAGCTTCCTGGTTAGTTTAATGCATATTACAGTAAGGTACTTTTAGTGGAGTCTGTGCTGCTCCTATTAGTCACCCGAAGCTGTTATAAATATGTTCCTCCTTTCTGGTCCTTGATCACTGATTTTTGGGGTTATTCACTTTTTGACAGCAGAAGAGTCCAGGTTTTCATCCCTCCCTCCTTTGCACAAGGAATGAGGAGTGGAGGAAGGAGAATGGCCCCCCAAAGACCCACTTTTCCCAAGAAGTGGCTGGACAGTTGTTTCCTCAGCTATTTTTCCCAAATGCTGGTGGAAGCAGCATTTCAGCTGACATCTCTGTAGGAGGGAATTGGCAACTTTTCCATGGGAAGATGCCACTGCAGCTATTTGCCATGGAAGGTCAGCTGCAGAGGGTGTCCACCATCTGTGGCTTAAACACCATAGCATGAAAGCAAAGAGAGATCATTCCTCATACATATCCATGTCTTCTAGAAACAAGGGTGGGATGCTACCAGTTCTGCCCAGTTCTAAAGAACTGGTAGTTCTGAAGAGCAGCAGACACCGAACCGGTTCTGTTTGCTGCTGTTTGGCCCATGCACCTGCCCGGGCTCTTACCTGTCCTTTATTTCCTGCTTTTTCAACCTCAGCTACTTTACACGGCACAGCTGAGGTTGAAAAAGCAGAGAAAAAGTGGCTTTTCATACGCTGCACACCTGTGCTCAGCACTTTCAGCTGTCTGGGCGGCACAGCCTAAGGTCTTTTGACACGCACTAAACATAGTCACCAAATCAGTAGGAACACCAATTGAGTCCCACCCCTGTCTAGAAACCTTCATGTCATCTATTGACCATCTGAATTTGTGCAGTTCAGGTTTGGCATGCCTAAAGATATTGAGAAAGACATTGATTGCATTGCTAGGGATAGTCCTAATAGTAGGAACTAAGAGGCAATTACTTCAAGTAGCAGATTCTTGGATATAGTAGCAACAAATCAGTGGATATCATATCCTTATCTATACCAGTTAGTGTGTCAGTGTTTCCCCCAGTTGCTTCTTGTCCCTAGATACGGACATGGCCACTTTTCCCTTACAAATTTGCAGGGTATGAAATGGTGAAAAGGAAAAGAGGGTGCCATCTTGTCTGACAAACTTATATGAGCCAGATCTGTTTTGTTGTTTTTAAAAAATGCATTGCAGACATGAGCACAGCACTTTTGGATTGAATCTTGAGATTGTTAGGGAAATATTTATATGCATTTCAAAAAGAAAGTTTAGCAATCTTTACTACACTGGCATTGAATCTGATGTTCAACTCAGCATGTTTTTATTAAAAAAACAAACAAACCTAGTTTACACCGAGATATAAAGAAGTTGAGGATGGGTGGAATATTATGCAAATAATGGCTTAAAGCAATAGGAGTGTTCATTTTAATACTCATTAAACTAGGAAGGTGGTGGGTGGATGAATCAAAGAACAAAGAGCTGTTTAACCAAATAATACTGAGGAATCCAATTTCACAAACATGTCCTTATAGAGAAGTAAAATGTAAGAATGGCAAAACAGGAATTCTTATTTTGCCCTAGTGTAGGTGGATCTGATGAAGAGGGGCCTCAGAATTTTCCTTCCAAATCTCAAAAATGTTTGAATATTGTACTATTTCAATTCAATTTTCTCTATATGCAACTGATATTTTATTGACATATTCTAAGTAAAGTTTGTGTAGTCTCCAAAAGCTAACTTGGGCCAGACCATGTCAGTACTTGGATGAGAGATTGCTAAGAAATCCTCAGTCTAAGAGCTAGGGTAAAAATCTAGGGAAAAAAGTGACAACAAACCACTTCCATGTTGTTTTCAAGAAAATTACAAGGATTTTATTTATTGGATTTTTATTTCACCTTTATTATTTGTATCTATCTCAAAGTGGCAAACATGCAGAGCACATCTTCTTTCTTGTCTCATTTACCTTCACAGAAATACTATGACATGCTTTCCGCTGAGAGAAAGACCACTCAGCTGGCTCTCATGCTTAAGGCAGGACTAGAACTCACAGCCTCTAGTTTCTAGGCCAGCACCTTCAACACTACATCAGATTGGCTTTTTCCACTCCTCCTATGAGTTCAGAAGAAATTAAGCTTAACTTGAGTGAGGGTTTATCTATATATATATAAAAGTGAAATACCACTCACGCATTATCACAAAATCTCCAGAACCATAAAGCCTACAAACTTGAAATTTGGCGCGTATGTTCCTCTTGGCTTCTAGGTGCTCATTAAGAAACGATTTTTCAAAATGAGCATAAGAGCATTAGTATTTCCTATTTTATTATTAACATGCTCTGATGCTAAAGAGTTCTACTCCCCCTCTCCACCTGAAATGAAATCTGTTCCAAATGCAAAACACAAGCAGAGGAGAGGAGTTTCAATTTCACAGCAGCAACTACCTTTAGTACAGAACAGTTGAGCTAAGCCATGCCCAGGCTCCTTGCTGTCTTCTTCTTGCTCACACAGCAAATACTGTTTCACTTTCCAAACAGCCCTCAACTCTCTCACACGCTCACAGGACGCTAGCCAGATGAATACCAATGGATGCTGGTAGGCAGAGGCACAATTTTTCCCCTTTATTTTCCTCCCCAAAACCTAAGCCTGACCACATAGTTTCATAGCAAAGCATGGATATCAAGCTAGTTTTTCGTATAGTTATACAAAGTCGACAATTTTGTATAAAAAAATTTTTTTTAAAAAATTATGGCAAGATATATCATTGTAGGTTCAGATATTAAGAAATATTAATTAATCTCTGATTAAGTTCAGTCTCATCTTTCCAATGTAGGATCACAACTGAGCCCAAAATTTCTGTTGCAAAGTGAGACAGTTTTTAAAAGACTTTTGCCTCATTTAAGGCATTTCTTGTCACAGTTATTAAATGAAGCACAACAATTAAGTTGACAACTAACTCAAGTGAAGTGAGAGGGGAATCTGTCTTCCCCATTGACTTTCCTTGTCAGAAGATCACAAAAGCTGATCACATGACCCCAGGAAACGGCAACTGTCATAAATATGTGTTATGATCATGTGACCATGCAGACGCTACAACAGTTGTAAGTGTGAAAAATCATATGTCACTTTTTACAGTCCTGTTGTAACTTCAAATGGTCACTTAATGAACTGTTGTAAGTCAAGGACTACGTCTACATTATTTGCTTTTAGGAAAATTATTTAGAACTTGTGCCATGACCAGGCACTAAATGCTAACCAGATTAACTCTAATCCAATAAATTTGTTCCCAAATAGCACCACTCATTTATATATGTAAAATCTTTCACAGTCTGAATTCTATGGTAGAACTAAATCAATCAACAAAGGACACCTAGTGGTGTTGCATTGCATGAAAATTCCAGGCTGATTAAAATACTGTATGTATTAATAGGATCGAACCAAAAAACAACAGCATTCCATCAATATCTCACCCTCTTGGTTGATGCAAGTTCAGGAGAAACATCTTTCCCTATCTCTGGTTCCATGCAAAACAATAAATGAATTCTTATTGCTGCTCTTGATATAATAGAAAGGTATGTTTTATTTAAAAAAGGAAACAAAAGGAAAAGAAATGCATTGCCACCATCACCAAAACAGGTAAAGGTATCATATTGGTAGTTCTGTAACTAGCTCCTGGAAGTCAGGAGAGGTGGCCTCTTACAATGCAAATAACATGGTTTGGACCCTCTGGATCAAGGGTTTGAAGATCTTTGCAATCCCTTCTTTGCATACGGTACAGTAAACCAGCTCAGGCAATATCAAAATTGACAATGTGACAATGGCTCTATCTGTTCCTAAAAGAATGTAGAGATTCTCAGTCATCCAAATCATGGTTGTCCCCAAGGTGCTTTTTCAGGAGGCAACTGGATTTTCTTGTTTTTTTCCTTTTAAGACATTTCGCTTCTCATCCAAGAAGCTTCTTTAGCTCTGACAGGATAGTGGGGGATGGAAGGATTTATATTCCTTGCAGACAGCTGGTAATTTGCATCCTTCTAGAGGGTCCTTGAAGCACTTGGAGGTTTAGCTATGTCCTCAGGGTCACCTGAGTAGTGCTCCTGGTTCCTATAGCAATTGCCAGCTATCTGCAAGGAGTATAAGTCCTTCTATTACTCACTGTCCAGTCAGAGCTGAAGAAACTTCTACAATGAGAAGCAAAACATCTTCAAAAGAAAAAGCAACAAAGTCCAGCTGCCTCCTGAAAAAACACCTTTGGGATGTCTATCTGTTCCTGTTTTCCTTTCTGTAGGAAATTAACCCCTGTGCAATGCTCTAAAATACTTGAGTTGTACCTTGAAACAAAGTGATTCACTTCATTCAGTCAAAAATACAGAAAGAAGCAAACTCCATAAGACATCCAAGTTTGCTCTTGTTTCAAAGAAATGAGTGCAGAACCAAGAAATGCAAACACAATTCTCAAAGCAAGCGAGCATAATCAGACCAATTGGAAGCCAGTTTTGAATCATTATAATGTTCTTGTGCCCCATATATTTGATCCTTTAAGTAAAATTGTTTTGGAAAATATCTTGTCTAACCTAAATCTATAACAAATGGCTGGTGAATGTAGTCTACAGGCCAGTTTGCAGATTCAGATTTGCAATGTTCATCCCTGTGAATAAGAGATTATGCCAAACCCTGGGTAGAGAATAATGTTTTCATCACTCACAGCAGGTTCTGATTAATATTGAGAATGTCCAAAACTAGAGCCCAGAAAACTGTGAAGAGGAAGCCTTCTATTTCTATAGGAATAAGTACATATGTGTAGTCAGAAATTTGAGCTATTTCATATTTTCCATTCTCTGTAACATGCCAAGTCTCATGTTATTAATATCTCTGTACATGCTAGAAAAATAAATATTTAATTCTGGCTTTCATTCATATCTCAGAATATATCAACTCTTTGTGGGTCTGTCTCTCTCTGTCTTTCTCTCTCTGAGTGTGTATGAGAGAGGAAGGGAGGGAGGGAGGGAGAGAGGGAGGGAGGGAGAGAGAGAGAGAGAGAGAGAGGGAGAGAGGGAGAGAGAGAGAGAGGTTTGAACTTTATTTGTAGAAGACCTTCACCATCTTCTGGTTGTTTTCAATATTGCACTTCCTTTTGGATTTTTGTAAAAAAATTATTGGTATACTGCTGTGTTACTACGATACAGGCAAATTATAATTATCTCCTTCTGCATTGAATGTCTACAATTTACTACCAGGAGTTTAAAAGAGTATTTTATTTTATTAAAAATTGTTTTAATTCATGCTCAGTTTTGTTTATCTCCTGTTAGATTGATCTACCGTACCTCCAAACAAAGAAAGGAACAATTGAATCTTCTAGTCAACATGCCTATACATGATATAGCCAGGAAAAGCATTTCAACTTTTGCATTTGATCTTTTAATTGTGAGAATGCTAGTATGGTGTGAGACATGCTCTAGAATATTGGTGATAACAGAAAGAACTACTACTGCATACGGGTGGGATTCAATTTTTTAACAACCAGTTCTGTGGGCATGGCTTAGGTGGTGGGCCTGGCTTGGTGGTCATGTGACTGGGTGGACATGGCTTGGTGGTCATGTTATTGGCTGGGTGTGGCCGACTCAATATCACTCACATTGAGGCATGCATCTCCTCCCTGACCTCTCATGACTCTCATGCTGCAACAGTCATAGGTGTGAAAAATGGTCATAAGTCACTTTTTTCAGTGCCATTATAACTTTGAATGGTCACTCCACACAAGCAAAGTGTTCCATCCAGAAAGAAGCGCAGGAGACCGGGTTCCAAACAACAACTCTTTATTTCAAAACACTAGGTAAAGAAACGGAACATAGCCCAAGTTGCAGCAGCCCTTTATATAGCGGCTAGCTTGCCAGCTTGTGGCCAATGACAGTTATTTAATTCTTCCCGCCGGGTAGTTGCTGATAAGCTTGTGCTAGGTCGAGTTTTGCAAATATTTTTCGTCCCCCTAGCGAGTGCAATAAATGTTGCACTACTGGCACTGGGTATGCGCTTTGTTGGAGTGCGTGGTTCAGGGTTGTCGGGTTGCTTATAGTCCCCACAGTGCGCACTGGGCCTCTTCTTTACCGGTGCAATAGGGGTTCACCTATGGCTGGTCAATTTCTCAAACCTTGGACTATCAACTATCCACGTATCAATTTGTTTAAGCGCGAATGGACCGTCTGGCCTATTAGAAATGGGGTATTTTTGGTCTGCTAATGATAGGATCCCGTGACTTGCCTTAAGAGTGTCGCTCGAATACATCTTGGAATCATGGAGTGGTTCTCCCGCCTGGTAGTGCAGCAGTGATACCGTCTATCCCGTATTCCAAGAGCGCGAACCTTTAGATTCCTACGCAGGCTAGGGCAGTCGACGTTGACGAATAGTTAGGGAAAGCTCGGCGGTGTGTTCAATACACTAAAAAATGTCCAGGCATATAACAGGGATCGATTTCCTGGTATCTAGCACAAGTTGTTGTATTTAGTCTTCGGCTTGAGTGGAATTAAGGCCGTGGACGGGATACATCGTAAGACGGACTGTACGACTCTCATCTCGCAGTCTCCCTTATGCTCCCCCGAACCTTCTTCACTTTCTGCTGGTCATACGATGTGACTGTTGAGCGTTTTCTCTCTGTACTGGTTCTTTTGTTCAGTTCATCATTCTGCCTTGTCGTCATCGGTCTGCGGGTGGTCTGGGTGCTCGGTTTTGGACTATATCTTTTGTGTGTGGCAGCCTCTTTCAATGCGCCTTTTATTACAGCCCAGCATATTGCGTCGAGGATCGCCATTCAGACCTGGTGATTGCCTCCGCGCCCACATTGGAAATCCGCCGATTTCCTCTTTTGCACCTTTCTACTGAATAGAGTCGATGGACACTTTCGCTCACGCACTTGGTTTCGATTCCCTGGGGTCGTGGGCTGTTTCTTCCTCTCTCTCATCTCCTCTTTGGGTCAGAGGTCAGGCTGCATTCATTGTCTCAAGGGGCTGCGACTTGCTGGCTTCGCGGCGTTTGCTGCAAATGGCCTGCACAAGTAATTCGGCCGTTGAGTGAACTTTGTCTGAAATAGAGCTTTCAGCGAGGATACAATGGTCTCTCACAGCCTCGCCAGGTATTTGAACCACATGCCCTCCAATGTGTATCAAGGCCGCCATAAAGTTTGCAATGGTTCTACTCTTCTGTCCTTTTGTAAATTCATGTCGTTTGATGAGATTTGACACCGTGGCATAGTGTGTTTGAGCATTTGGTTCAGGTCGACCAGATCATCTGCTTAATCTCTGGGTTTGCCGACCTTCGCATTTTTGATATTCATAATTCTGAATTCATAATTGCCTTTGGTTCTAAACTAAACAGTTGTTGGGTACAATTTTAACAGGGCAAGAGGTCAGAATTCTTACCTGTATTCTAAGAACTGTGCTTTGTTTCCCTTCCCCTTGTCCATAATGAAACCTTGTAACAAACTGAAAATGTAAGCAACAGAGATTTTCTGGAAAAAAATCCTTTCCATAATTAAGCTTTTTGCTAGATAATTAATATCCACAAAGAAATATAATTTATGTTATCACTAAGAATAAGCATCATCAGATGTACAAAAGTAGCTGAAAAAGCAGTGTGTGTTTCAAGAATCCCATCTCTTACATTAAATTATCTGAATCACAGTGTTGCTCTTATCCTAATTTTAATGGAATGAGCTGCATAATAAAGACACAGCACCAAGTGTATATATGTATGCATTTTAATGCTATCCCCATTTGTTACTCTCAGGCTTTTAGAGTCATCCAACTATAACCGTGTTGATACAACAGTAATGGGTGCCAAGCTTCATATTAACAGGAAATATCATAAGCCAGTGTGAGGGAAATGTTTGTGAATGGTACAGCTGGATAAAGAAAATTGACACCTCATGATATATTACAAAGATAGATAATAGATGCAAAAAAATAGTGCTAAGTAACATTTTCTGCTAAGCAACACCTTCTCTAACCTTGTTGCACCTGGTTACATTGGGCAACAGCTCCCATAATCACCTAAACATAAGACTGTGAGAATTGAACTTCATAATAATATGCTATGCTTAGACAACACAGGTTCCAGTATCCACAGCAAAGGGTTAGTGATTGTTTCATGCAATTTTTCTATTGTGCAGAATCAGAGTTGTGACGCAGAAGTAGTTAACTTATTATTCCTTTTGTGGCTCTCAGATTTTCCATGGGTGATTGCCAAAAAGTAACATCAAAGGTTCATGCCATTTTGAATTGAGAAACAGGTGGAAAACCATAGACAAAATCACAGAAATTCTGGTTCTTGCCCCAGATTGTGCACCATCACATGTGTAGAATGGCCATTCTTTCCTAAGGAGCAGACTGTGGCCAATCTGACTGTAATAGTAGAAAATATTTAAAAATATAAAAGAAAAAAATCTTGATTCATTCTGAGCCAGGACAAGAAAAAGAATGCAGAACATAGGCATTTTCTTGAAGCAAAAGTGGGTTTCCAAGAGCAGAATACAGGGTAGCAATCAGAAGTAGCCATGTCAGTTTTCTACGATAGTTTCATTTATAGGAAAGTCCATCTATTGAGGGTGCTTAAAGTACAGTATATAACAGAGCTTGCCCTCTAGGAATTCTTACAATTATCTGGCTGGCCAGAAGGGGGTGCCTTAGTCCCTGCTGAGCTGTGGTCTTTATATTATAAATTAGCATGATGATCTTGGGAGGGGGGACACACACAAAGAAACTTTTGTCCATTAATGAGGAAATCTGTGGAAAAAAGAAATATCTGGAATCCTAGAGAGATTTCCTTTATTTGAGAAGGCTAATTAATACCTTTTGCTAATTTCAACAAGTTCAATGTGTCTTACTGATTTCAACCTTGATGTTAAATATGTTTAAATATAATCTCTAACCTTTTGCCTGGAATTTGGCTGAAAGATCAGAGAAATAGAGATGGGGGAAAGGTTGAATGGTGGAGGGTTTGATATCTTCCTGCAGAAAACAAGACTCACCTCACAGGAAGGAAGTTGCAGTGCTTTGAACTATTAGAATTCTGGTGGGGGGAAAAGTTTACTCAAAAAGAAAAGATGAAAACATGTTCATGCATGCTCCCAACAAATGGAATATTCTGAGGAGGAAGTAACTATAATGAGCTGACATCAAAATCACTTCTCCAAAGCAGCTGAAGCGTCAAGGATAGTCTACACCTTCAGTATCTTGTGGGTATTTCCAGCTAAATACAGTTTCACTTTTAGCGGGGGGGGGGGGGTCNGGGGGGGGGGGATTCGGGCTGACAGATAATTCTTAATTAGTAACTTTTTAAATTATCAATTTTTTTCTTACAACAAGAGGCAGGGAATATAATTCCACAAATAAATGTTTTCTCAAAAAATATGTCAAAATTACCTTAAAATGTTTATTCAAATTGAGAAGTGCCAACTTTTTCATTTGCTGATCTCAACCTCAAGGAACTTTGGCAAAATGGAAAAAAGTGATTCAAAAACTTAAAACGTAGTGTGGAGTACTTGTTATGCCCGCCCCTGCCCCCTCCAGTTTCCAAGACAGAGGAAACTCTCCATTCAAGAACAAATGATAGCAGCTCAAAATTCAGATGTCTGAGGGAAGGAGGAATTGAAATGAGATCCCTGGGTGGGTTCAGGCAGGGTGGTATTTATAACAAACACAACCTCAACTTCTTAATGTTTACATACCTATCAAAGAAAAAGAAGAGGAAAGGGTGAAAAAACACCAGCTTTCCCCTAAAGGTTGAAGGTAATGTCTGGCTGACATTTTCATAATGACATTTTCATAATGATATTTTCATAATGTACATTGAATATTAAAGGATCCATTTTACCTGTATTGCCCCAAATTGAATTAACATTGTATTTCTTATCTTCAGGTGCCCTCTAGTGTTTATACCAAAATGTAGATTTAGCAGACATTAGAAATAGCAGATATGATTAATTCCTGAATCAAGATGTGGCTATCACTGAATAAAGAAACAACAATAATTTACAACTTAACATTTGGCTACAAAGCAACAAGATGGTTCTACAAGATCATATTAACACATTTGGTACTGAAATTTATTGGAACGGTTTGAACTAATCTCTAAGGCATTTGTTAAAGATATATTAATTAAAGTGCTTACAATTGGAATAATTGGAATAAGAATAAACTGAAATATTTTGAGTTCTTCTAAATGTCTTCATACTGTGCTTTTTAATAAATATCTTTGGATTGTTTCTCCATTAGCTTTGTCCCTGTCAAAGCTTATTAACTGGTCATCCTTCTGTCTTGCTGACATTTCCATCCTCATCTGTCAGGCAACATCCCAAAATAATTAATAAAGGGAATATCTGAAATAAGGTAAGATAGAGATTCCCCCCAGTGCTATGCAAGTTATGGGCAAAAGGACACTTCTTCTAGGTGGACAAAATCCTTGTGATGCATTTTCAACTATTTAGTTTAAATAGTATATATTTTCTGTATATTTTCTTGCCATGTTTGAACACGCTTAATTTTTTTTCCAGAATCATCCAAAATTGTGCTTCATGCCTGTGCTGCTTAGTGAAGGAATTGCCAGACCCTATTGCAGTAGTTAGTCAGGACTACCTGCAAATAGTTCAGATAACCCCAGAGAAGAATACACAATGTCCATCCTCCCGCAACAGTTTGTTCTTTGCCAAAAAAAATTGGACTAGAAAATTACACAATAGAGAAGATAGTGCATATGTTCCTCAGTTCAGATTTTAAGAATTCCCTCAAGATGCTAAATATCATGTAAAATACAAAGTCATATTTTGTCCTTTTTATTTTCGTGAAGCTTTGTCAATACTCAAGAACATGAAATAATTTGGAGCTGCATTTTCGAAGCTTTAACTGTGAAACTACCTAAAAATAACATTAGAATTAGAAGTCTGCTATCTTGGAATAGAGCAGCAGTGTTTTTGATGATTTAGTATGTCAATTAAGCTCCATATTTTGGAATAACTTATAATTGCTATGATGTCCATTACTATTTATAAATTAGCTTCAATGATGTCAAAGAAATCTATAAGGAGGAAGATATGCCTTAAATGTCCAGAACTGCATAGATTGTAAGAACTAATAAGAAGGTTGGTCCCAAAGCTATGCTTACCTGTCAGCAAAATTTACATTAAAAATGAGACTTTAAAAATCAGCTGTATAAGTCTATTGTTTTATAGAAAACTGACTCCCAGGAAACACTTGAGCTTCCAGAAATCTCTACTAACACGAACAAATATTTAATCCATTTACAAATCTGAAAAATTAAGCTTGATAGGCTGGTTAATAATATCTCTGTCAGCCCTTCAATGTAGGACAGGTAAAAAAAAAAATACGGATCTGCAGAAATTCCAGGGATGTGACATGTTTGTTATTTGTTACAAGATTTATTCAAAAAATCTTCAAAGCCTACCCAAACTTTCACTGCCCCTCTTTTTAAGGATAACAAGTTGAGTAGAAAGTTGTTCAGAGTCTTTTTCTCACACTATTTTCCCTGGACTGAACAATTCTTTTTAGCCCCTGTCCCACTGCACCAACGGATGCAAAGAGGAAGTAAAACCATAAAAAAAAGCTTGCCATCCGTTGGAAAACGCAATGCTCACTGCATACGTGTTTCATATGCTCTATCCCTCCAGCATCCGTCCACTGAGATTTCATCCGGCCAAGAAGTTTTGAGCTGCACAAAACTTTTTGAACAGATGAACTGAAAGCAATGACTTTCGACGCGTACGATGTATCGTCGACTATCGGGCAACACATTCTATGTTTCCGTTATATCTCGTTAACGTCCGCTGTATCTTCAGCATCTTTAACTCCTCGCATCACATCGCTGCAGCTGAACGGAAAGAGGGGTAAACGACAGGTACAACGGAGATGGTCCACACGCTAGATGCACGGAAATAGCAGGTTGTAGATATGATTCTGTATATAAAGGATTAAAATGGAACCAAACGTTTGGCATCTTGGGATGTTGTCGGATATTTAGGTTGTCTGCGATTTATGTATGTGAAGGACACCTATGTGAAACAATTTTCCTATAAAAGGGGGAGAAATAACTGGGATTCAGTATGGTCCGCAGCCGTCTGCAGGTGTACCTGAGACTTCTTGCCTTGGTCTTTGCTCTTCCACAATCATCATTGTTCTCCCATGGATCATTGACACCAATACCGTATGGTATGCTGACGTCATTACCACCAAGAACAAACACTGTCCAGACTGTTCACTTATAACAGAGAAGAGAGACGTCAGGATGTTGGGTTCCGTTGATGGACGGGAGAAAGATGGAGTTTGGATCTTGACCGATGAATGTGGAGAGCTGAGGAATCGAAGACCTCGTGATTCCATCACTTCATGAGGGCCACACTGTTTGTGAATTGTACAGTGTCTAGCCCAGTGTTGACAAGCCGAGCACAATTCCATCCCAAACTGGCCATGACTGAAGTGGCATGTTGCACCACCTGGCCTCTTGAACCTCATACAAAAGCAGTATGGATGGAGGGTGCCACCCACACACTCAGCAAGTTGGTCAGAGAAGTGGGTTGCAGGCCATCATCGAAGAATGACGTGGGAAGCTCTCAAGTGCCCACCATGACCAATCTGGAGGAATTTGCAGAAGTGTATTCGAGGTGGAACTTATCACACGTTGGAACATAGATGGAAGAATGGCTGCAACTCAGCATCAGGCTTTCCTTATTTAACTCAAGGGGCGTCTTCGTATCATCCTCTTTGCATGTGTGCTGACTCAGTTATCGTATCATCGGATGCTTCAGGCAACAGTCAGCTTCAAGATAGCAGGTATACAAGCGTGACCTAGGAGGGCTGGAAGCAACCTCATCATGGGTTTCCGATCAGACCCCTACCAATGACCACAGATGTTGCCTATTCATCTTGATGACTTGATGCCTTCTCCCTCGAACTACTCTGAAACTGTACAGTTCAGTACCTTACCGATGAATAGAGGATCTTCAAGCTACAGGCTGTACAGGCAAAGACAGTTGGTGGGAACACATTTGGATCCTGCCACAGGTTTCCAGTTTCTCACCACTGCAGATGACCACGATGTGAGGAGCATCGTGGGCTTTTGATCCTGCCAAGCTCATGGCACCTGTACCAGTGTTGAGAACAGATGGGACCGTCAACAGGGAATGGGGACATGGAGCCTGGGTGAATGGAGGCAGACAGAACTATGACTATGGATGGCAAGCCCCACGAGCTTACGTCAGGAAGAAAGCAGCGCACCTTGGAACTGTGCACTCCCAGCTGGAGCGTGAAGTGCAAAAGGATGAGATGATGGTTAATGGATGCTTCCTTGAAGTGTCGCTAAGCACTGATGAGTTTGCCTGTATGTGAAGTGTTGCCCTACAAATGATGGCATTTATAAGAGCTTTGTTTATTTTGAATGTGTGATCAATGATAATTGTATTGATACAAAGCTCCATCATGATGTGCGCTGGGAGTAGCATCAGTTCCCACTATTGTTGATGGAGAGTTTATCTATCTCAATATCTTATCTATCCCAAACGTAACTACCATCCGACAAGCATGCAAGGCTTGAACCTTTTTCAGTTTTCCTTCAATTTTATTAAGTAAAAAAATGAACAAGTGGTTGTTAAGCCAATGAACCTTTATACAACTGTCTTGAGTAACTGTATGAGCTTTATTAAAAGCAATGAACAAGTAAGGTCTTAGAAAGATAAAGTGACAAGGTAAAATCAGTCTTTGGCATTTATCGTCACTCTAGGCAGTGTCTGGTCTCAGCTGTTTAAGGGGCAGGGAATGTAGAGGTGGCTGTGGCTTGATGCGGTCTGAGTGCCATGGGTGCTTGGCCCCGAGAGTCAGGCAGGCGATGGTGTGTTAGGATCTCAGAGTGACTCGTCCTTGAGTGAGGCCCTTTCTCAGTATGGGTGTCAGGCAGACTGATGAGTTGTTCCCGTTGCGGGTTCGTGTGGGTGGGGAGGAGGTGTTGGGCTGTTTGGTCTGCAGACTGACGGTAGGTGTGTATCTGTGGCGTTGCATGAACCTGGGTGGAATGGGAAGGTCCTTGCTTCGTGTGGGAGTCTGTGTCTTGCCTTGGTCGTGAGAGGCTGTTGAAGTCGTTGGAAGGCTGGTGACTCGCCTGGGTGAGGAGTAACTGGAAAAAAAACTGGGTCGGAGATGTTCAGCTGGGCTTGAGGTTGTGCAGAAGTGCTGTGATCTTTCCTCTCACTGTACTGGGCCTTGGATATCCCTCAAGGTGTTGCTCCCTAGGTGGATGAAAGTGTGGCGGCTGGGGGTGCTCTGTCAAGTGGCCGCTGAGAGAGAAGTTCGTGTGCTGGTCTCCAATTGTGTCCCTGATCTCCACGGCGTGTGGCTCTGGCCCTCCGTTGCTCTCTGCCGATCCTGTGAAGTGTGGTGGGGTGCGTTGGTCCTCTGGTGGCTGCGCTTCTTCCTCCATTTGAAACGGGGGTCCATCCTCAAATCTTGGCATGGGGGTGCAGCTGTCGGGGGGATCTTCCGTGGGGCCTTGAAGGACACACTGCCTGGACGGCTCACTGTTCCTGGCTGAAGAGGACGGCTGTCTGTGGGCTGTACTGAGCGAGGTGGATGGTAGAGGGATGCTCTCAGGGGGACCTACTAGGAACTTGCACTTGGCCATGACTGTACATCTCCAGTCGTGAGATTGACAGACAGCCTGGCCAGATTTTTGAGATGTAGTATGCCATACCAGGTGTGCATGTTGTCACCATCAGGAGTACATCTGCGTGTAGCCCAGGTCTCTGCCTTGTCTCTTCCAGCTGCTGTTCTTCTTGGGCTGTTGCGATAGAGTCTGTGGCCTTTCTTGTCCACAGGGTCTCTTTCTCCCTCAGCCATTCCAGACTCTCCTCATGCTCTCGGCAACAGTGTACTGTTTCTATCTCTTCTGCTTCCTTGCTCTTCTCCTATGGCGGGGCCTTCAGCGCAGGGCTTCAGCAGCAGGCCTTCGGGTTGGGCGCAGGGGCTTTGAGGGCCTTGGGGCTGGTTCCACAGCAAAGCAGCAGCAGTAGCATAGGCAGAGTTGGCAGCAGCCACACCAGCAAGCACAGCAGCACCACCCAGCAGCCGCAGCACGCACAGGAGGAAGAACAGCCGCAGCACACCAGCCCCAGCACAGCAGCGAGTAAGCACCGCAGTTCGAGTCAGTTGCGGGTGGGATGTGTTCTGGCTTCTTGCCAGGGCTGGTACGAGAGGCATGGCTTTTATTTCCACGTGTGAGCGACCATGTGTTCTTTGACGATGTATGGTGGCATCTCTGTGCTGACTGCGAGCTGCATCTTTTATCTGACCATTCATATCCCCACAGCGCATGAAACGTTTGATCGATATACATGCGTTGCATCCGCTTTGACTTTCCTATAGACATCTGTGCTGAATCGCACCGTCATCGCTTATGATCGCCCCTTCCGCTTTTGGTCGCTTCGCTTTCTCCCCCGGAAACCCTGGGTGTGTCATCGCTTCATCCTTTAGTGCTTCCTAGACATTCGTTTAAATCCTGCTATGTCCCTACCTCGTTCTTTTCGTTCTTTTCCTTGGTTTAATGCAATTTTCGCACTTTTTAGGAGTGGATTGAACGGATGGAGCCATCCCCAAAATTTTGCTCATCCGCTGTGTCCTTTATGCATACGTTTTGCGTCTGTCGGCCAGTGGGACAGGGCCTTTACTTCCATTTTTTTCTCAAGGCTAGACAGATGTTCTCTTAGCATTTTTTTTGGCTTATTTTAATTTTTATTTCTAGTCTTTTACAGTTATGCTTTTGGTAGGTTGTGCCATAGTTTCTTTTTGCATGAAGACCGATGCAAAAAATAAATGAAGCAGCTCTGCTTTCTCTCTGCTTCCTGTTACTTCCTTGCTGTCTTGTCTCTTTAATTGGCCAACTATTCCTTGATATTTTTTTCTTGTTATTTATATGTTGGAAGAATCATTTTATTCAGAAACTGCATTAAGTTTCAAATGTTTTTGTCATTTGTTTAATATAAACATAGAAAAATTAAGTCTTACTGTATCTTGTGCTTATTAAACTGCACAAGCAGGGGATGAGGACTGAGATTTTTGGAGGCAATATGCTGACTCTGTAAACTGCTTAAAGAGTGCTGTAATGCACTATGAACAGGTCCATAAATCTAAGTGCTATTTTAATGTACATTTAAAATGCTTCATAAACTTTTTATTTTCTTTTGATGAACTTTTTGAAAACTCACATCTAATTTGGACTCAGAGCGCCCGTTTAGCTCATTCATAGAATAGAATGCTATAAATATCATTTCATATCAGATTATATATATGTTATTTTGGAGAAATTCTTTTAAAATAAAGTTTGATTTTGTTTATCTTCTGCAATATTGATTTATTTCCCCAAAAAAGAAATGGCTAAAATCTCTAGCTGCACAATTACATGCTGTAGAACCAGAAAGTGGCATTAAATTAACTACCCATTACTACAGTAGAATATTGTCTTCGTTGTTTCACACTATCTTTTGTTTTTGATTGTAGATAATGTGTAACTAACAAATGATATTTGATTGTAAATAAAGTTTACTTATTATGAAACAGAAGCAGAACATTCACACATTTTCTATTTCATCAGTTTGATATTATTTATTTTTATTTACAAATCCAATGTACAATTGAATTTAGTCACAAACATGTGAATAGAATGGCCATTATATTATATTCATTTTATAATGCAACATAAGCCATTTTTCATCTTCCTTTAAGTAGATTACATTGCTTGCCATAAAAATGTGACCTGTCACTTATCACTGGGAAATACTTGCTAAACCAGTAGTGAGCAAAAAAATACTAACGGGTAAAACATGCAACACACTCATAATCACCTGGCAAAGCGGAAGCATTGCTTAAAATGTTCATCTGTTTACCTTTCAAGCTCAGTCAACAAGTTCAAGTTCTCATTTTCCCATCTGAATGAACAAAATAATCTTTTTAATGTTTAAAACTATTTTTCTTTTGTGGCACTCCTGAAGGAACCAGTAAAGTAATGCTTCCTTGCTTATGGGTGGCTGAGAAATAAAATAATTTTAAATCACCTTGCAGAGTGAAAATAATTCTTGCTTCTATAAACATGGTCAGCAAAGATGTAATGCTTTGTTTTGTAATAACAGTGCATTTCAAAAGGTGAATCAGCAGATATTCTTTTCACCTTTTGTTCTCAAGTTCACCTTTTTTCCAAATAACTTGGGGATAAAAGGCTTTAGAGGGAAGAAAAAAGGTAGAAGGAAGTAGATGGTGCTTAAGCCTTCCTTCTCCTTAGTATGTGTGCCTTCTGACCAGTGGTGGTGTTCCGTCCAGAAAAACGCGAGGTAGACCGGGTTCCAACAACAAAGTCTTTATTAATTACAGCAGTTGAGAAACGGAACATTGGCTCTTCAAACGTCTTTATTAAATTTACAGCAGTTGAGAAACGGAACATTGGCTCAAGCCGCGGCAGCCCTTTTATAGGGATTTGCCTTTGCCGGCTTGTAAGCCAATGACAGGTATTAGTTTTGCCACCTTTTGAGCAGCTTTGTGGATTGGTTCCTATTGAAACCAATCCCCATAGGATTTTAGCCAATCAGAATCCTGTATTAGGAGTCTACTATTCTATATTACAGAACACCCCCCCCTCTTGGTTTAGTCCTACTGGTGACATAGTCACGCAGGTAGGTGGGGCTTCTTTTGACTCGACTGGACTTGCGCGGTCATTTCTGCGAAGGACTTCGACCAGTTCGGCTGGGGTTGCTGTCTCTCCGGTCCTTCTCCATGGAACCGCCTGGAAGGGTGAGTCAGCTTTTTACTGCCGCCTGAGTTTCTTAGGGCGGCGTCTTGCCGCTCCCTCCTGTTTCCCTGGCAGGTCGAAGCTGGCCTGGCGGCCCTCGAGTGGACTCTTCTCGCAATTTTCTTCTAACTGTCAGTCTCTCTTTTTGCTCTTTTGGTTGTTATCATATTCTGTATTTCATTTAGAATACGGTTCTTTATTTATTCTCGTATTTCCCCCCCTCTTTGGTTTGATTATTCTGTCAGTTTATAATATTTGTGTTTGTGTGTTTGTACTTCTTTCTATGTTTCAGGACGAAGCTGGTCTGTTGTGCCGCTTCCATTCCCTGCCGTCCGTCTATGGTTAGTCGTTAGGACTGGGGCCTGTAATTTGTGTTATTGGTTACCTGGAAGGCCATAATGGGTCCCCGGTAAATTTCTTGCATAGAACTAGCGTCGCTATTTTTCAAATGTCCTGAAACGGATGGAGGAGTCGGGGGGGGGGGGTTTCTGGCATACTAGTTTTGGGTGCAATCTGTCTAATGCGACCTCAGTTTTCTTCCCATTAGTAATTCCATCCGGGCTTTTGTTTGTTATAGTACCCGGTGAAATACGGCTTGGAGGGTGAAAATAGGCGATTTATTTTATCTTGGACATCCCCAATGTCCATTTTTTCTAGCCCTTCTTTGGTAAACCTGACCATTCACTCTGCCTACCGTTTGCAGCCGGGAGGGCCAGCGCGTGTTAGGGCATGTCTAATACCTAGGGAGGCTAGGTATTGTTCGAATTGGATACTCGTTAATTGTGGCCCGTTGTCGGACACTAGGACGTCAGCAGGCCATGGGTTGCGAAGAGTTTGTCAAGTGTGTTAAATAATGGTTTCAGTTGTCGTAGATGGCATGAATTTTAACCTCCAGCCAATTTGAGTATGCAATCTACGACAATTAGGAAGAGTAATGCCCCTTAGTAAGACCACAAAGTCAATGTGAATTCGTGACCAGGAAACCATTAAGGTTTCCCAGTCCTTAATGGTGTTTTTGGTGGGGAAGGTCTGGTTCTTTGCATTTGTTGCAGAATTTACCCAGTATTCGATGTCCTGTCTATACCCGCCACCAGACATAGCTTCTAGCAAGGCTTTTCATTTTAACCAATTCCAGGGTGGCCTTCATGAAAGCATACCCAGTTACCTTAGTTTGTTAATTGGAAGGGATAATTACCCCGATCACCCACAACAAACATATCCCTTTTGAATCGAGAGTTTCGGTTGTCTGGTCCGGAAAGGTTTAAAGTTCTCAGTTTTTTTGATTTTCCGGCCAGCCTTACCTACCCAGTTCAGTACACGGTTCAGTCAATTGGGTCCCTTTGCAGTGGCTCTGGCGGACATCATTTGCAGATTATGGGTTAGATCGGGCCATGTCTCATCTGCAATGCTGTTCATCATCGGTGCTGGGTCTTCTCTATACTTCGGTAATGGTGCTCTGCCTCAATGCGTCTGCATAGGAAAATTTGTTTTCCGGGCCGATGTGTCAGAGTTTAAGAGTAGGCTGCTAGGAATTCTGACCAATCTAGTCATGTCGCGGGGACAAAAATTATTCGGTGTCAGGCTGTTTCTCCACCAAATGCCCAGTAGCGGTTTATGGTCATACTATCAAAAATGTTCTTCCATATAGATATTCGTGGAAGCGTTCACTCCGGCGACGATTGCCAGGGCTTCTCTGTCCAATTGACTGGAATTACGCTCGCGTTTTAGACAGAGTCTTGATAAGTATGCGATGGGTGCCTCTTCTCCCATCTGGTAATTGCGGTGGCCTCAGGATGGCACTGACTCCAAACGGTGAAGGCTGTCGCAGGTCACCGTCAAGTGGGAAGTGCTGTTACTAAACTGGATAAAGACACGGCTGTTTGATGTTAATTAAGTTTTTTATTCTTTGGAGAGGCTTTCTTTTCTCTATAACCCCAAGTCCCAAATTGTTTTTTATCCAGCTAAATTGTGATATGGTTCCACTATTGTCGCCTTGGGGGTAGGACAGCACGTTATAAAATTTATTATCCTAAAAATGCCTGCGTCAGTTTTGTTCCTTGTTCTGGTCGCGTTCTTAATAGCTTTGACTTTTTGTCCAGTAGGAATTATTAGCCCTATCCGTCTATTAAGTAAGCCCAGGAATGCAAAGTGATCAGTCATTTAAACGCATTTGTCTTTTTTTTACTTTAGGCCAGATTCTCTGAATTTAGTTAGTACATCTTTTAGTCTTTTTTTTAAGTTGGGGTCGCGATCTTTTGCCAAATTAGGACATCGTCGAAAAGTATGGTAACGACCCTTTTTATACCATTCAATAGGCGTTCCATGAGCCGCTCTGGAAAATGCCTGGGCGCTACACTCACTCAATTGGAGTCTGTCTGCATCTTGAATGCCCCTTGTGGTCCCTATAGTTTTGTGCTTCGAGCCCGTTAAGGGTCTACTGGGAGTGTGTGGTAAGCTTGGGCTAGATCTAGATTTAGCGAAAACTTTTCGCTCCCCCAAGAGAATGAATAAGGTTGCTACGGATTCTGGCACCCGGTGGGTGGTTGCGCTTTGTTTGCAATCGTGGTTCTCACGGTTAGCCTTGTAGTCAACCACCAAATTTCGAACCGACCCGTCTGGTTTAATTCGCGTGTTAGGATCGGCGTTTCCCACCCTTAGCTAATGGTCAATGAGGTTCTAAAACCCCTGGTCTGTTTAATCTTATTTACTTGTTCACTCTATTTATTGCTTTCAGAGCAAAAGAAACTCGTCTGGCCTTTAGTCTTCTAGGGCTTTACCTGGGCGTCTAACCGTAAAGGAAATTGGGGGACCCCTGATACCTGCCTAGGGAGCGGTCCAAAAACGTCCCTGGAAGCTCTTGATCAGGTTTTTTCTTCCCAGTCGGTTGGCGGCCACCCGGTCTACTCCGGTATCCGAGTGCCCAATGGTGCGAACGCATTCGATGCCCAGGAGCTGGTCGGTCTCGGTCGACTATAGGTCAATGGTAAGTACTTCGACATGTTGTTTGTAGCGACTCGGAAATGTCCTAGGCCTACCTACAGGAATTCGGTTTCCTTCGGTAAGTCCTTCAGGTAATCTTTTGTCTCTGGAGTTCTTTGAGTTTGATATCTGGGAAACCAGTTGTTTGATGGTGGTCCCATGAACCATTGATAGAAAAGGACCCGAGTCTACCTCCATTTCGCAGGGGTTTGCCTTCTATATTTATACCAATTAATTTTTACTTTCTTCCCGTTTCCGTCTGAAGCGCTTCCAGATAGTGAAGTTCTGATGTGTTATTCTCTCGGTTAGAGGCTGGCTTGCTTGTTCCGCTGCCAACTTCTCTGCAGTTTTTTTGGCTCAGCTTGTGCGGGGGTTGCTGCGTCTGTTTGGGCTGTAAATTTTTTTATTCTGCAGAGCTTTTCTCGATATGCCTCTTTTCTTGCAAGCTCTGCAAATGGCATCGAGCAAATTTCTGCAGTCGGCCCGAGGATGGTTTCCTCCGCAACTAGCGCCAATTCCTTTTTTTCGTGCTTTTCTTGTTGGGTATAGGCGTGGGACTTCGTCGTCTTCCTCCCGGATTCGACGTCTCGTCAAGTTCCTCGTGGTTGGAAGTGGCTAGTGGGACATGTTTCTTCCCTCTACGGCCAGGTTCATTTCATCGTTGTTCGTGTTTCACTCGTTTCCATTTGTGACGCCGATTTATTTCGTGGCTTTCAGCAGCTGGGCTTCTGCGATGGCTTCGGCTACGGTTTCATTGGGTTATTTTAGCAGCTTGCTCTGTCATTAGAGTCTCTTAAACCCAGTATACTCGATACTTCCGCATCGCTTCATCTAAATTTAGATAATTCGCATGCTCCCCTGCTGTCAGAGGGCTGCCAACAAAATCAACGATGGTTCGCCTTCTTTCTGGTCTCTTCGGTAAAATTCGTGGCCACTTGATAAGGTTTGTACACCACGGTGCGTAGTGAGCTTTAGTATTCTTTGGAAGCTCTGCCAAGTCAATTGTTTCACATTCGGGCTTTACCAAAGCCTTGGCCATTTTGAAGATGTGGGCCCGCTGTGTCAAGAAAACAGCCTTCTCTTACGCTGGTCTGAGATCTCTCCATTCTGCGTTACGTTTCCAAATACATCTGGGAAACGTCTACGTGAGGATGTCCCCATCCTCTTCATTGGATTGAAGGAGTGCGGGCGGGCGCGTTATTTTCTAGCCATTGTTCTCATCTAAGTTTTTTTTGTTGCGTGTGTGGGCTCAGTCTCACGTTTAGGACGAATCCCAATCCTCGTCACTCAGTGTTCCATCCGGAAAAACGCGAGGTAGACCAAGGTCAACAACAAAGTCTTTAATTAATTACCAGCAGTGTGAGAAACGGTAAACATGGCTCAAGCCGCCCTTTTATAGGGATTCCTGCCGGCTTGTAGCCAATGACAGGTATTTAGTTTTGCCGCCTTTTGAGCAGCTTTGTGGATTGGTTCCTATTCAAGGCTTGCCAATCCACCTGTCTTACAACCAACCACAGGGGTGCTACACTGCCCTCACTGCCTATCTTTCCCTCCATCCTGCCCCATTGCTGCTACTTCCCACCCAGCTGGGTCCCCAAGGCCTTGGGCCTGCTTCCCACTCTGTTGAGTCCCATACCCTTAGGCATCCTCCCTGCCCTGTCAAGCCTTGCTCCATTTTTACACTCTCTCAGAAAAGGTGCAATTCTCTAAATCACAGAGTTTGGAAAATCACCCTCTTCTGAGAGATCTTGCAAATGGTGCCCACCTCCTGAATGCTTTCAGGTGGCCTCCGCAGGAAGGCCTGGTTTCATTTGGGCGCTCTTTTGAAAAGGTGATCTTCAGAAAGGATAAATGGAGCAAGGCGCGATGGGGCAGAAAGAAGTGAAGCCACATGTGAGTTCGTGAGATGCTGCAGTGTGGGCCTGGGCCTATACCAGGCCTCCCCCACTCATGGACTCCCATGTTCTGCTTAATGACCCATGCAGTTCCTTAAAACTGCAATGGGGAAAGCTAGGATTGTAACTGTTAAGCAAGATAATCACATGGGTGCTTTACCTAAGAATTGCAACAATTTATGACCATAATTCCAGGCTGAATTGTGGTTGTAAATTTAGGACCACTTGTATTCTTAACTCACTTAGACATACCCACAACAACAACCCTATGAGCAGTGGTGGGATTCAAATGTTTTTTACTAAAGTGGACATGGCTTGGCAGGCGTGGCATGGCTTGGTGGGCTTGGTGTGGCCTCGTGGGCATGGCTTGGTGGCCATGGCAGGGGAAGGATACTGTAAAATCTCCATTCCCACCCCACTAACCTGATTTCCAGCTCTGTTCTCCTGTGCAGGGCAACAAAAGAAGACCCAGCCAATCAGCTGGGACTCGGGAGGCAGAGAATAGATAGGGGCGGGGNATAGATAGGGGCGGGGCCAGTCAGAGGTGGTATTTGCCAGTTCTCTGAACTACTCAAAATTTCCGCTACTGGTTCTCCAGAACTGATCAGAACCTTCTCAATACCACCTCTGCCTATGAGGTGGGTTGGGCTTAGAGAGAGTGACTGGCCCACAGTCATCCAGCTACTTTTCATGATTAAGGCAGGACTTGAACTCAGTTTCCTGGTTTCTAGCCTGGTACCTTAACCGTTAGACCAAAGTGGCTAACTTTACTACATGTTTTATTGGCTTTGACTATAGATGGTTGCTGATTGCTATTTTTATGAAAAGTTATATCTAGCAATATAGAGCCACTGAAGTTGGCACTATAGAAATCATTATGTAAATAAATATATGTTTTTGTATTGGAATGTTGGAGAACATTGTTAAGAATACTTTGCAAGTACAACTGTGATAAAGATTGCTGTCTGGAAGGATTTTCAATGAAGCTAAATATATTGGACACAAAATGGAAATGCATGAGTGTTTGAAAAAGTAGAACAGAAGATTAGAATGCTAGGTAATATCACCAATGACATAAGCAAGAGTTACAAGAATTCAAAGAAGCAGTTATTGACAGAAATACTGGTAAAAAGATGTACATTGGGTCATAAAAGGCCATATGTGACTGATTAGCAATACCTGTAAATAAATGAATGAAAGATGAAGAAATATATATTGAGTCTGACAACTATGTGGGCTTGTGTATGTTGAGATTTGGAAGCAGCAATACCAAAATAGTTCATGGTTATTTTCTGTCAGGATGTTTTGGTTTTCAATTCACATTTATACCTTGCTGCAATCATACACAGACTCTCTGCAACTCCTAACAATACACAATAACAACAAAATATTTGAAATAAAAACCAACAACCCCAAAGAGACAGATTTATACTCCAAAAGGCACTTAGCCCCAAACACTCTCTCAAAAAGCACTCACAGATAGTGCTAGGTTAGAGATGCTGAAACAAGTAGCTCTAGCAACTTGGCTGGTGCCAAATAGCCTTCTAGTTGTACATCTCTCACTGGATGCTAAACACATACCAGTATTTGACTCAGTACAAATTCTCTAGGTCTTTTTCAACCTCCTGTCTGAGTCCAGTGATGAAACAACCACGATTTCTGCAGTTGGTCTCTTTCTCTGATTTGCTAGTTGGGGCAGATACTTGGTGTACTATGTTAAAGGAATAGCAAGATTGGATAAGAGAATGGGATTGAAAAAGATTGGAAGTTTCAGCTCTGAATTAATAGGGAATTGCAAGAGATGGTGCCATCTTTCTATTACATTGTGGTAACCTGAATCAAGGCTTTAAAACTTGTGAAAGGTCAAGGGTCTCTATCTCTTACACAAACAGAGTGTGTACAAACAAACAAACACACACACACACACACACACACACACACACAAACACTGTTGTGAGAAGACTGAGAGGACAAATAAAGCCATGATGCAAGATTGATTTTTCCAGTGAAAAAATGCTGACAACAACCTATTGAATGAGCTGTGGTGGCGCAGTGGTTAGAATGCAGTACTGCAGGCTACTTCTGCTGCCTGCAGTTTGGCAGTTCAAGGTTGACTCAGTTTTCCATCCTTCCAAGGTGAGGACCCAAATTGCTGGAGGCAATATGCTGACTCTGTAAAACACTTAGAAAGGGATGTAAAGCACTGCAAAGCTTAATATAAGTGCTATTCCTTATAAAAATGGTAATCCTAAACTCTTTTATAGATTTTTAACAATTTATTTAAAAAGACTGTACACAGCACAAAAAGAAAACATAGTCCAGGATCTAATTTCTTTTTCATTTCAAATCATGCTGTAAAAAAATGTTAGTGTTTTGCTGATGCCCTTACTTATTAAGAACATCAAACTGCCCTTTATTAGATGTATATAAAAGCCAATTAATTTACCTTAAAATGTCCTAATTAATTCTCAAATGCTTAAAACAGCTCAAGTAGCAAAAGAAAAAAAAAGGTATGCTAAAACTGTATTACAAATTATGGAGGGTTTTGCTTTGAAGAGTTTATGCTAATACTTATTCCTTTCTTAGCTACTAGCTCCTTAACATCTTGAACAAGCAGAGAGAAGTATTTACACAACAGTTCCCTGCTAGCGTAAGAATTTTAGGAACAGCAGTAATTTTAGGAACAGCAGTAACAACAATACATTCAAAGTACAGCAAATCTACTTCGGCCTCCTCTTAAATTTTGTATTTTGAAGGACATGGTAGGTGAATTATAGATGCCATTTCTTCTTTTTCTCGGCAAAGGATGGAACAGCACATTTTGTATAGAAAATAATTATTATGAGGAAGGTGGAACACCAGACTACTTCAGGAGAGCCTTTCATCAAGTACTTCCTTGTTGTACAGTTGTGTTGAAACTATATATATCAGGAGTGAGAGAGGCAACAAATCAAAGGAGGGCATGGTTTGGTAATGACTCATAGAGTTTGTGGTGACTTGTCTTAGCTTATGGAGATTGATTGCAAATCTATGATTCAAGTTCTCTGTATGAAGAAACTAGGGTATGAAACATTCTTCAGCACTTCATTTCCTCAGTTGCATCTCTCAAATCTACTGTTAAATTATTATTTAGTGTATGTGTCCACTTTCATTTGATTTATACCAGCCTAGGGGAATGCTAACATTTCAGCTTTGCTTACATTATATAAAAAAGACATGTAGGAACATACTGTCAAATAGAACAATGGGAAAATATGTGTTTAAAAAATTAAAATTTACATTGTGCTATGATCTCAAAGAAACAAATATATAATAATGTATAATTGATACATAATGCCAGAGAAATTATCTAGAAAAATAACTGAATTTTGATCACATGACCATGGGGATGCTGCAAAGGTTGTATGTGAAAAAGGGTGATAAGTCACATTTTAGTGTCTTTGTAACTTTGAACGGTCATTCATGAACTAAACGAAGTCAAGGACAATCTATATTTCAATATAACATTACTGCAGGGAAATTATTATATGCAGAGAGGAAAGATTCAGCACTATCCACTATGGAGGCATGGCTGGTAAAGTTGACAAATTTGGATAAATTGACGCATTTGATTAGAGAAAAGACATTATCTACATTTATTAGTGACTATTAGTCCTCTTGTGGACTTTTTTTTTTTCATAAAAATGAAAAACGAATTGTGATTTACAATTTTGATGATTAGGCAGAATAGATTAAAGAAAGAAAAAGAGTAAGATGTGACTTTAGGGAGATAGGTTAAAATATGTTTGTACTTATAACTGCTATAAAAAATATCAAAGCCACTTCTTGCTTCCCCCCCTCTTTCTCTTTCTTTTCTTCTTTTATATTATTTTTTTGTCTTTTATATACAAAAAGTAACATGCTATTTTTGATAATGTCCATACTGCCCATTTTCCCAAATGGTAAAAAGCTAGCGATACTGGCTTTGTTTTCTTAGAGATTAGAGAACACATAGACCAACTTAATATAAAAATTAAAAATGTGTTTCACTGAATGTTACTTGGGTTGCTAATAATATTAAAATTAATGAGTTGCCTCACATACTATAGTAAATTTAAATAGGGAAGATATAGTAATTTTCCCACATTGTAATGTCCTTTAGAGAAATGAATGAATGCCAATACAATCAGGACCCCACTAAAGTGGGAGCAGAATTTATCAACATCCCAAATAATGCAGAACTTGGAGAAATGAAGCAGGGGGCAAGACAGCCACAGAAGCTATAAAAGGCTAATTGAAATGTTAATTAGAATGGACAATGAAGATATTAAAGTGAAAGCTTTTGCCTTTTAGGATCAGTAAAGAAACAAGCCCTCAGGTAATACGCTGCAGACTAGCACTTGATTCAGCAGCCATAAAAAACCTTGGAAAAGATATTTAAATGCCCTGATATATCTGTATGGACAAAGATCACAATCATGCAAACTATGATAGTCTCTATGAAAGTTGAAATTTAAAGAAACAGGAAAAGCACTGACACTTTTGACTTTTTTTTTTAAACAAATTTTATTCAGTTTTTCACATTAAAAACAAAAATCTCTTTTTAGTGGACAACATATTTGCGGGTCATCGCCTTTACATATAAATATGACAGCAATTATACCCAATTTTTCAGTAAGGAGAGAAACAAACACATTATTCTAGCCTCTTTCATTAATCTCAATCAAAAATCTTTCTGTTTCATTTGATTATTTCAAATATAATTCTTTAATATTTATTTTAAAAAATAAGATAACAATGTCTCTCTTGCTTTTAATAGTCTATATGACTTGTTAATTTAGTTGGGTTCTTTAGTCTGTCATATTCACTTTCCATTACACATTCTTTTTATAAATTCTAAATTAATACAAGTTTTAAACACTAAAGAAAAAAACAGTATAAGGTTTTCCCCCTTTTACTGCTTTAAGTGTGTGATACCTCAATGATTAAAATATACCTTTATTCCCTCATCTTGATTTCTCAAATAACCATTATTTTTTAAGAAGTTACAATTATAATCATTACATCTTTTCATTCGGATTCTGCAACATATTTTCTCCCTTGATTTTTAACAAGAGTTAATTAATATCTATATTATCCTACTTTCCAAATATTTTTTAATGACAGAAATATTCTATTACCCCTTGTCACTCTGCAGAAATCCCCTTTTTAATTAATCAACCATTATTCTGAAAAAACAATTTCTTTCAACATTTTACTATTTCTAGTATTTCTTATTTCATGCACTGTTTCTTACTGCTTCTCCTTCCCCCTTTTCCCCATATCTTTTCTCATTCGGTTTATATCCTCTCTTTCTTATTTTTCCTTTCCTCTTTTCTTCTAGGTCTTTCTGTCTTTCCTGACTTCACAGATATTCCTTTTGATTGCCTTCTAAATTTCAACTTTTAACTTTCTTCTTTCCCCACTTCTTTGTAGTGTTGTGTTAATTGTCTATTTAAAATGTCTTCTCCTTGAATCGACTCCTCCTCCTCTGAAGCACTTTCTTCTTGTTCTTCAGTAGCTATTTCCATTTTTTCTAACACAGAGCAAAGTGATTCGCCTCTTTCCTGTAGTAATTCTCTCATATTTTTAAGTTCCATTTTAATTCCCGAAGAGATATCATCATTACACATTCTTGTATTTTAAGTCCACAAAAAAAACAAAACCCTTTTACTTTCCTTCTTTCAATCTTCTAAAGTTCTCAGTTATTCCAGCTGAGGGTCCATGTCAAAAACATCAATAAAACCCACAGTCTTTCCTTGCTTTTTTCTTTTATTCTGGTTCTGCTTTCACTTTCTAAAATCTTTACTTGTTTCAAAATTTCTTTGATGTTATATCCACACAAATTCATTCAGAAACAGGATGTTTTCCCTTTTGTTTGAGCTTTTTTGTCATTATACAAAGTCTCCATTATACAAAGTCTTCACCTTTTCCCCTATTTTTTTATTTTAGGGTTTTTCAACCTCAAATATTCCAGCACAGTCCAGTCTCCAATTTGTAAACTTTATTGTTATTACTTTTTGACATCTAAAGTCTAGCTTTATTTTATGCCTGTTTATTCCAAAACATTTCAGTCCAATTTATTGATCCAATTATCTTTAGTTCCAGCTTCTTCCTTTCCCGGTTCGAAGCCCCCCTCCAGCTGTCAAAAATATTTTCTTTTTTTTTCCCTGTCCCTTTGTAATTTCGTTGCTCACTTTCTTTCCTTAAAATTCCATGTTACCTTAATCCCGGGTACTTTTGTTTGTTGTATTGCCCATTGTTCCGTTCAGATGTTATCCACCTCTTTCTCCCTTCTGCACAAATCTTAATCCAGCTAGTCCTCCTCTTCGGGGTGGCCATTTTAACCACGCTGCAGTCGTCTTTGGGGGGAAAAAGACCAAGCCCAGGAGATGCGGCTCCCCTCAACCTGGCTTTTGGCTTTCCTACTTCCACCGCCTCTCCAAGCAGCTTCAGCCCTAATCAAAAATGATCACGGCTCTCCAACGAAAGAGCACGGACTATAGCCGCAAGAGCGTCACGATCTATGGTCCGTCAGCAAGGAGCTCCGCCTTTTCCTGACACTTTTGACTTTTGATATTGGAGAGGAACATCTGAGTATATCATGGACAGCCAAGAAAACAAAGTAATGGATCACTGAACAAAACAACCCAAAGTTCTCACTCAGGGCACAAATGACCCAACTGAAATTTAGACCATTATGCAAAGACCCAGCATTCTGGAAAAGTCTCTAATGCTGGAAAAGACAGAGGAAACGAGGAAGAGGGTGACCAGCAGCAAGATGAAAGGGACTCAGAGTGGTAATGAATGCACCATTAGGAATACATCATCATGAAGAAAATTATCTATCTATGTGGTCATCAAAGAATCAAAAACAATTTGATGGCACATAATTCAATCAATCAATCAAAATGTAAATATCTATTAGGAAAAGAAGTTGTACCTTGCATGCTATAATGTTTCATCTATAATATTGATTTTTATGTGAACCATAAAATTTATGCGATTTTGACAGAAGGTACCAAAATAGGAGATCTCTCAGTGTTATGTTGATGTAGCTTATGCATTAACAATGCGGATTGGCACTGGAAAAAAATAAAGCACAATGTAACTGAGAAATGCATTTAAAAAAATTATCTGTCGGCAAAATTTTAAAATTTCAGTTGTCATAGCTGGCCTAGTTAGACTTACTGTCCATGCCATGCCACTATGGTGAAGTTGTCAAGAAACTACATCTTTCTATCTCCCTTACGCCTGCACCCGACGACTACACACCAGAAAACATAATTGCAGAAATGTTATTTTCTTATGTTATAAAGGCCGGTCCCAGTGGCCGACGGACGCAAAATGTATGCATAAGGACATAGCAGATGAGCAAAATTTGGGGGGGTGCTCCATCGTATGTCATCCACTCCAAAAAATGGCAAAAATTTGCATAAACAGAACGAAAAGAACGGATATGGGTAGTATGTAGCAGGGATGTTAAACGGATGTTCATTGGAAGCCTAGCGGATGAAAGCAGATGGAAGGGATGACACCTCCAAAGGGGTTACAGGGATAATTGCAAAGTGGACACATAGCGGATGCATCAGTACGCCTAAAGGAAACAAAGGGAGGCCGCGCAGATGTATATGGATGCAAACATTCACTGCTCATCCTTTCTATTTCCATGCTACTAACGATGTATAGACGTTCCATGTATTTCCTTTCCTCCCTCTTTCTGTTTTCAGATGCAGTGGATGTGAGTTGCGAGGATGCCCAGAGGATGCAGAGAGGATACAGCGGACGTTTAACGGATGATAACGACATAGAACATTTGTTGCTCATATGTTGTGGATTTACATCATACACGGTGGAAAGTTCATCCGTTCACAAAGTTTTGTGCAGGCTCAAAACTTCTTGCGCAATGAAATCGCAGTGGACAGATGCTCGACGGATAGAGGTATGAAAACACGTATGCAATGAGTACACAACGGATGCATGAGCATTTTCCAATGGATGGCAAGCTTTTTTTAACGTTTTACATCCTCTTTGCATCCGTAAGTGCAGTGGGACCGGGCCTTAACAAGTAACCATTCATGAATAGTAACTATGAACTAAACAATATATAGTAATTAGTAACTGTTTATTATTCATGCTTATAAAGGAAGCAGCAGTTATGCTCCTTCTGGGGGGCATGTTTTGAGATCATATATTTCATACTTTAAAATGTTTTCCCTACATACCCTCCTGTTTTCAGTAGATTTATCAATCTTGCAGAAAGCTATGGACATTTTTGTCCATTCTTGCTGAAGAATGGCAAGAAGGAGAAACTGATAGAATTCTTGTTAATTGGGCCCTTGTAATATGGTCTGGACAGAATATTTAGTTGGCATAATAACAATGCTATAGAAGTAGTTGAATTCGAGGTAGCAATTTTTATTGGCTTTATTTCCCTGTTGGATTCAGCCTGAGAAACAAGTAGATTAAGGCTGCTGAATGGATGAACCTTTCATTTACATACTTTCCCCCATAAGCTGTAACAGCCTGTTAAATATTAATAAAAAGCAAACATGACAAACGTATGACATCTTTGACGGCCTGTTACTAGTTCCAATAAAGTCAATTAGCATAAAATATGATCAATCTTGAAAGGAAATCAGTGGGTTTACTTCATAGTAAATATATCTTGCAAGAATTTCCACGAACACTTATTCTCTGAAATATTTTATTCGATCAGAAGTCAATTTACTTCACCTTTATTGTTTTAAATGACCCATGAAACTGAATTTTCCACTATCATTTCACGTTGTGATTCAAACCTAGTAAACTATATCAGTGACATCAGTGCCGAATCTTGATTAAATTTCCTATACAGTAGAGTTAAATGATCATTTGAGTCTTATAGACTGCTTTTGTATAACTTAAGTTTTTATTACACTGGCAGTGTTAGTAATGCCAACAAAATTCACATAATGAATTCATTTTAACAAAAATAGTAATCCAAACTATTCTTGGTTTCAACTGAAAATAATTACACGTAAGTTTTAGAAAAGAACAGACAGATCTGTAATTCAGTAAGGTTTTTTTAAATCCCATGACTTCAAAAATTACAATCATGCTTTTTTGTAAGAAAGTTTAATAATTTATTTATTTTCTAAAGTGTGTATACTTTGTTCTTATGAAGGTGTTTATTGTGCCACAGAACATATCTTTAAGAGTAAATGTCTGCTTTTCCTTGAAAACTGTTGCATTCAAATACAGTTACAATCCACTTTATAAGCAGCTTCATAATTCACACATTGCATAAAAATGATGCTTTGCAAATGTATGATGTCTAATGTTACACAATGTCCTGAATCACAAATAAACAAAACACATCATAGCTAAGCATGCTACATAAACATAAGCTTTATGACTTAGTGTACAGATAGAAAACTGAGCTCTTTGCCTCAAAATCACAACTTATAGGTCTCAGGACCTTCTTTGATAACAAGCATTAAATATTTCTTGATGCAAGAACATACAAAAATTACAGGGTAAGGCTTAGGAAAGACTAAGCATAGTTTAATTCTCATCCACAAGTCAAACTTCCCTTCCCAAAGATCCAGAATCCATCAAATCCTATCTTAGCTGAAATGTGTCACAAATTATTCACTTTGTGTCATTATCCCACACATAGCAACCTCCACTATTAAGCGTTAGGAGCATTCTGACTAAGAAACAATTGTTTACTTTTGGAAAAGCACAATATATGAATCCATGGATAAGAGAATTAAACATGGCATGCTATGTTCAGCCCCAGTCAGTAGGAAATCATCTGCACAGGAAAGCTAAGACTACTTCTATTTAAATTAACAGAATCTTGCAAGTCTTCCTTTTTGTAATCCAGTGAATTACAGAAGTGTCTGCCTGATCCACTTCTATATATTGTTTCACTCTCCTAAGACCTAAAAATGCTTTGTCCTTTTGCCTAGATAACAGTTCCTACATATTTCCATGAAGGCCATCTGGTTTACCTTCCACACCATGAATTATGAATGGTAATGAACCAAAAACAACCATAGTTTCCTAGCTGCCATTTCTGGATGACGTTTCCTAATTTGTTTCTCTGTTGGTTTTGTTAGAAAAGAAACAACCATGGCCCAACTTTGCATGGGAGAGATAAGACCAAATCTTTGATGCGGTATCTGCTATCCCGCATTAGATGGGCACCTCATGATAGGGAGCGAAAGGAGAAAGAAACGACAGGAGAC
>BHFT01032603.1:0-10209 GCA_004320025.1 Laticauda laticaudata | reverse complement strand
ATAATACCCGAAGGAAGCTGAACAGCACACATGTAAGTACCCGCGAAAATTTAAAAACACACACACACACACACACAAACACACACACATATATATATATATTCTCATCAGGTTATTGTGTGATAATTCATTAGATACAGTAAAAAGTATTTTCTGTCAAATTTGAAGATTGAATTAGAAATTTTCTTTCTTGTTGTTAAAAAAGATTTCCCATTTGATCAGAAAACCACTACTTGAGAAAATGATCAAAATAAAAATAAATTCTTCCATTTGAGCTCATTATTATGAAACTCATCATATTTAACTTTAATATTTAATATATTTCCTCTATGTTGTTAGCAGATTTAACCTAACATTTCCTATATTATAATGCAATGTCCTAATGCTTAATGCTTCCTTAACCCTCAAAATTAATTATGACACATAATTGTGTAACATAACTGTTGGAAGTTACAATTCCCCCCTCTTCTAGGGAAGCAGCCTCCATCCTTTGTCAACCTAGGGCTATTAAAATATCTGGAACCAGCTTACTTTTCACAACAAAGGAAGGAGAAAATTACAGGCATGAGATACAGAGAAAAAAACCCTACAAACTGGCTAAGATCCTTTCCCATAGAAATCAAATAGATGGCAAGTTATAAAAACTTGTGGAAAGCAAACCAAAAAGCATGCCAGGAAGAAAACATGATAGCAAACAAGCAACTACAAAGGATCAGGACCATAAAACCAAGATCCCAGGAAGAGATCCCAAAGAGACAAGAATTCAACACACACAAATCAAAGTCTTCAAAGATTCACACCTACAAATCAAAGAACCTGAAGTATATAAAAGAGAGGGTTTTCTACTCACTTATTAGGTTAATCCAAGGATGCTGTGAAATTTCTTATTTGCCTTTCTATTAATAAACTGATTCTGACTTTCAACGCAGCTGACCAAATCATTTTCCATTTCTCCCAGCCTGGAAATTTGAATCCACAAAATGAATGATTTTTTTCCTATTCCCTAAAGGGCAAGGTTTTTTTTTTCCTTTCCTCAATTGGTGACTCTGATGGTATCATTGTTTTCTTGAAAGGTTATGAAAGCTTATATCAATACATGTCATATGTTAAGAACAATTTTATTTTATTGTATATATATTGATTTTAGAATCCAAAGATTATTTGCCCATATTCTTCCACTACAAACTGATCATAATTCTAGTGTAAATTGCCATATTACCTATCCAAATGAAGTATGATATATGAGAAAATGAGTATGAATCAAATGATGCATATATGTGTGTGAACTTGTCCTTGAAAATATAGATCAAGAAGAAGAAGAAGAAGAAGAAGATGTATTCTGGAAAAAGCATGTTTCCATTATTCTTCTAGTTAAACTAGAGACATAAGAAAAATACTCATGTAAGAGGGGGAAGGAATCATGGTGATATCCTCAGGATGAATGAGTTACAAAAATTTTCTTGTTATGAGGGGAAAAATAAATACAGGAAACTTAATTTAATCCTTCCTTGACAGTTATTAATGAACCCATAGATATACAGAGACAGAGCTATTGATGAGATATGCTAATGTCAATAGAAATCAGACTGAAATTCTGGGTTGGATTCATTTGTAGAACTATCAGCAATACACATTTGTCATTGATATATATCTAATAAAGTATGTAGAGACATTTTAATAACTTGTTTTCAAGAAAGAGGGTTTTTTTCATAGCTTTTAGAAATTATAGCCTATTTTAGATTTTATTCCTCATTGTTCTTTCCATAATTTATAGCCAAAGGGGTCTAATCTGTTAAATACTAAACAGATAGATATCAAAGTAATTGGAATGTCTATGGATGCATGCCAGTCTAATTTATCATTTCACATCCTTTTCTGGAATGAAGATGATAATGTGGATTTCTTCTTCTTTAGTGTGTATATATTATACAAATACATCAATGGAGAATACATTTTATAATAAGGTCTGATATCTTATTACATTCTATGAGTGCCTAAATGTGAATCCTTTCCAAGTAAGTGTGCATTTTCATGGAGATTTTGCAGATTCTCCAAAATTATCATTTCTAGCCTCTAACTATTTATTTAGCTCATATTTATATAGAACCAATTCATTACACTGGGTAGTGTGTGATAAAAAGCAATTATAAAAAGCTAACAATTAAAAAATAAGTATTTAAATCACCAATAATACAATACCAGAGAGACTTATTGTTTGTTTGTTTATTTATTTATTTTGTTAGACTAATACAATATAATAGAAATAAGAATAAACGTAAATTTAAATACATGAAATAGGAACTAATAATTGGGGACAATAGGACAGGGATGGTAGGCACGATTGTGTGCTTATGCATGTCCCTTACAGACCTCTTAGGAATGGGATAAGGTCAATAGAGGTTAGTTTGAGGGTAAAGGAGTGAAGGTTTGAGCAGGTGACAACAGAATCAGGTAGTGAGTTCCAGACATTGAACACTCTGTTGCTGAAATTGTACTTCCTGCAATCAAGTTTGGAGTGGTTTACATTTAGTTTATATCTGTTGTGTGCTCNTAAGTCCAATCTTAGCCGGCTAGTTCAAGGTTGTCTAAGCCTAAAATCTCAAGTCTGGTGGTGTAGGGTATTCTGTTGTGAACAGACGAGTATAGTACTCTTCTTGTAAAATACTTCTGGACTCACTCAATTGTATTAATGTCTGATATACAGTGCAGATTCCAGACAGCAGAGCTGTATTCAAGTATTGGTTGAGCAAAGGTTAGGTATGCCCTAGTCCGCAAATCAGTTTTATCAGAGGAGAAGCTTCATAAGATCAGATTTACAATTCTTAAAGCCTTTTTTGCAATGTTGTTGCAGTAAACTCTGGTGCTTAGGTCATTTGATGTGACGGTTGATATTTGACAGAGTGAGGTTGTCAACGAGTTATGGATGATAAAGCTATTTCAATAATTCACCATCATCTTCAGATCCCCAAGATTGTTGGCACACATTTCAAGGGCTTTTCATATCAAAGATGTGGCCAATCTTACCTTGGAGGGGCTGGGGGAGGGTTAATGTTTTTCAGAACAGATTCCATGGAAGAAAGATCCATCTTCTTGGTTCCAAAAAATGCAACTCCTGAGAAGACAGGATTAGAAGCATAGTCTTTTTTTTTTTTCCTGGTAGTATGGGCAGATGTAATGAGGTGGAGGTAGTCCCAAAATAACTGAGTCCCATGCCATGAAAGGCTTTAATGATCAAAATCAGACCCTTGAATTGAACCCAGAAGCAAACTGGCAACCGTTTTTTAAATTTTTGACAAGTACATGGACACTAAAGTGTAAAGCTAAAAATTCCACATAATAAGTTTACCCGAGCATTAAACTTGGGCTGATAGTAAATCAGCAGAGTATTTTATATTAGCTGTAACTGACGAAAACAACTCTGGAAGAACATATTACACTAACTGAGATGTAAGGAGACCAATCGTCATTTCAGTCAGCATAATCTCATATGTATAAAACCTAGCTTGAAGGCAAATAGATACTGAATAATAAATAAATGACAACAGGTTATATATTTTTTAAAGAAAGGCATTATACAGCAATTCTATGTTCAGCAACCTAAATCTGAAAATAAGTCAGCCTTAGCTTACTGTATGTTTATAGTAACATTTACTTATTTATCATATTTGTATAGCTTCCAATTTCATAGTACATGTCTCTGGGTGGTATACAATAAAACACATTTAAAAAGTAACAATTAAAATTAGAAACACCAAAGTTATCCACAATAGAGTAACAGAGAGAACTATCACGATAAGCAAAACAATACAATGTTATTTTGTTTGATATTGTATTATTAATTTTAGCATTTTTTCTAATAAAGAGTCCTATAAATGCAGATGAGGGGTGGCACTTGAAGTCAGCCAAGCAAAAAGAGAAGGATTTGTTTGATTTAAAAGAAAAAGAGTTTGCTGTTATTATAGTCCATGAAATGCATTGTGGAATATAGGTCTATTCATATAAAAATGGTGATCAATAGGAAAACCTTGGCAATGTTAACTGACAGCTGCTTTGTCCTGTGGCAACGCAGTCATATTTATTGGTTGCTATAGCTACACAGAGTATTCAGCCCAGCTTTAGCTTTTGGCATGTATTGCCAAAACTTTTTTTTTAAAAAAATCTTGGAATGAGATGTTTGTTGTTTACTTGCATCAAGGAATTTTGGAAAAGTAACACCTGTATTGCTTTGTCTCCTGCTCAGCAAGAATGGGTTCCAGTTCTTTTGAACTAGGGAGCAAATGACCACACAGTATGAATGCTAAACACTTTATTCTAAGGCAGTAAAATAAAATATTACAATAAGATAAAACAGCAAAGAATAGTCAAAAAAACTTGAGAATTAAATAAGGCAAATAAAGAGTTGATGTCTTCTTCCAGAAGTATAAAGACATGATAGCAAGCAAACATGCAGCATCCTCCTGATTAGGTCTGCATTGAGAGTTGATTCCATGAAGGGGTGGGATTCTACTAATTCCAACCTATTTGCTAGAACCGGTTGTTAACATTCTAAGCAGTTCAGAGAGCCAGTTGTGAGAAGAAATTACTGGCCTAATCCTGTAAGGAAGGCAGGAAGGAAACATTCTGGTGTTGCTTACAGAAACTGCCTCTCCGTAAACCCTTGTTACATTCTTGGCAGGACTAGACTTCGTGTCTCAGAAACATCTCTGGAGTTTTTTTCCCATCCTTTGCTGGTGTTTTGCTTGTGTGGAGTGACCAGTCAAAGTTACAATGGCATTGAAAAAACTAAGACCCTGTCTTTATTTATTTATGTATGACAAACTCAAAGATAAAGTATATCTTTTTCTCAATTTAGTTAAATTAAAGATGAAAAGCCATAACAAAGTATAAACTAAATATGATCCTTTAGTGACTAAAATAAGTGCTTGCTTAATTCTGCATTACAGCACATCAAAATATAAAATCATATGGAGTTCTGTGTACCATGCATCTAATGGAAAGACGCTCACAACACAATATACAGTTCCTCTTCACCCATCTTCCAGTGGAACCTTGAACACTTGAGCATAAGTAGTTAACTTATTTATTTTGGCACAATTTTAATTATGCCATGCCCATTAGTGATTTTTGGCTCATAAATTAATAGTCTTGTGGTCTTGGGACCCAGTCTTTAATGACAGTTGTGTTCAATCATTCATGGTGAATTGCTTATACATCTTAAAGAAAATATATAATAAAAACTCTCACAGCATTCAATACCTTTATTAAAATCCTATGCATCTCATTACTCAGAATTCTTGCTGTTTCATGAAATTATGGATGCATTAGTAGAAAGAAATATTAGTACTTTGAATATAAGATCATCACAAAGTCATTATAAGAACCTCAAAACCCAACTATGAATTTCTGATAATCTGGATTTGAAAGAATAAAAGCAGGAATGATGATTTTTTCAACTGATATAAAAACATCCATTTTATTCAGAATGCCAATGCATAACATAGGCTTCAACCCATCCACCTCCAGCTCACCATAATTGCAAGCCCTGTCCATTTTTTTTTCTCATTCTGTGTCTGATCTGGTAGTGTCCCAATTCTGCTGGCACAACAATGCTGTGTAGTCTGCCTGCTATGTTTCATTTCATTGTAAACAATACCTCCCCTCTAATTGGCTATTGTAGTCATGACTACTGCATTCACACCATTATGGCTGTCTTTCAGAGGATTTCAATTTGGGTTGCTGAGATGCCAGACTCCTTTAAGAAAGGAACTTTCCTAATCAAAGCTTGACTTCACTTTGTGAAGTCATCTCAGAAACATCTCAGTTTCTCATAGAGTCTTAATATATTTTAATACATAAAACACAATATTGTGGAAGTCCAGTATAGCTGCTTTAATCTGATTCTCTTTATACATTATACACAAAGGAATATTCACAAAAGTGAGGCTGTGATATTCTGCTTATGCTGAAGCTATCAATTACTTTGTGGGATATATCTGCCAGTGCTGCCAAGATTTCCTAGAAATGCTTACTTTTGGCATACTTGGGAGATGGGGAGCTTCTTCTAATCCAAGCAATAGGAAGAATGATCCTCTTATGTACCAATCTGCTTTACATCTTTACATTTACACAATTAACTTCTTTCCAAAACAGCTCAATTGATAGGTCAATGGGTGGGAACAAATCTGGAAGCTTTACCTCTCAGCCTTCCTCTGACCTACTGTCCAATTGATTGAGCTACTTTTTATTTATAGATGACAGGTAGATGGGCTTACTGTTTTTTCTGTCACTTCCACTTTCAGAATACTATAGATCTAAACTGAAAAATAGCCCATATTTTGACGTGGGGAGCACTAAACTTCAAGTTCTCATGCACATTTGCACAAGTCCACCTATCAAACTTTAATGAAAATATCTGATTCCACTCCCCTCCAGATTCACATACTGGTAGTTGACATTAGTTGGGAAGAGAAATAATCTGGAGAAACTTGCCAAGCATGGCAGGAGGAAGGAAAAGAGAAAAGAAGAATAGTACATTTGTGTTAATTCTCTGGTTCCACTGAGTGATTGTTCAGGATTATGAAAACTGCCACCAGTATTGGCATCCTGGAGGGATTCCCGATCCCCTTATCTCCTACTTACTGCTTCTTGTCAGGTCAGAGCCTCTATTCTGTTCTGAGCCCCTATACTGAGGCAAGAATAGGGGTTGGAAGAGTGAGCAGCAATTTGTTAAACCAGCATACTTTAAGCTGACTCCCAACTTGCATAATTGAAGTGTAGTTCTGTATGCAGAAGATCATACACTCTTCAATGCAGCCCTGTATTTGTTTTACTTGCTTGATTTTTTTAAAAAAATGGGGAAAAAGCAATAAATTGGGAAATAAAAACAAGCCAACTTTCTTATTTTAAAAATGGAACACAAATAGTTATTTTTTCTTTTTATGGCCTACCAATGACTTCTAATAGGTTAGGAGGTCTGAGGTTTTCCTCTCCCCAATTGACAATTAGAGTGAAACCTGAGTGCCAGAACTTATGCACTTTATAAAACACGAAGGCAGTCATTTAAAAAGAAAAAAAAAATAGAAGAAGCTCTAAAATGTTCTAAAGTATATGATATGGTCCAGTTTATCACTCCATTGTGGAATGCAATCAATCACTCTGGAGCAATTCATTAGCTCTTTTTTGTTAAAAAGACCTTATTAAATTTCAAAAACATTAAATATAAAGTAAACAACCAAGAAATTGATTTGGAAAAAAAAAACTAAATAATCGGATAACAGCAAGATAAAGTATGAAGAAGAAAAGAAAGAAAAAGAATGGCGTCTGACTTTATTTGGTACAGATATAGATAAAAAATATATCCGACCCTAAAATTAATAGTATTTTATTTTCATTTTGTTTTATTTGTTTGTCAAACATGGACAAGATAAAAAGTATAAGTATGAACATAAACAAGAACGAGGGAAGTAAATACAGATAAATGGGAACAATTATAATATATTATTCTTATAACAATAATAATACATTATATTATAATAATAATGTATTATTATAATAATCTATTATTATTATAACAGTAGTCTACATTATTTCTATAATTTCATATAATCCTAATCATCAATCAAAAAATCTAAATTTCATTTCTCTCAGTTTCTTGAAAAAAACCCAGAAGTGGCTTCCAAGTTTAAATAAAATTGAGCAAAGTTTTTTCTTTAATCTAAGCTCTCAGTTTTGCCTTTCATTATCTTTCAACCAGTTACAGATAAAAAGAAATCTCACTTGTGTCATGGCTTGAGGTCCTAGAAGATAATAGAATATAAACCACTCAATGCTTTTGAGGATTTATGGAAATGGATCATGTATGACTACCAACTTTGGGACCTCTTTTAGACACTGAGAACTTGATTTAGAGTCACTATATGATTTCTTCCCAATGCATGGCATGTAAATTTAATCACTTAATTTAATGTTGCTTTTTTTCATGTTCCATTTATGAGAAAATTCAAAATACCAAAATCAGTCTCAGTATAACTTAACAGAAGTAGCCAATCAATCCAAGCATGGAAGCACGTCAAATCAATCCTTTGTTAGAGGAATGGAATACATGAAGTTAAAAAGCAACAAAATAAAAAATTATATATAAAAAGCTAAAACGTATAAAATCAAAAATATAAAAAGAAACAAAAAAAAACTCAAAAAAGAACTACAGAAAATGCCACAGAAAAAAGACATTAAGCTAAAACTGGATACAATTAAACATAACTTAAAATGAGATTTTAATAGAGAAGAAGAATTAGCACAGAAAATTAGAAGTGCTAAAACGAGAATTATTCTTCAAGATGCAACAAATGCTAAATAGATGGTAGCATACAATGTTTAGAGAAAGGTTAACAAGATATCAAGGAAAATACCGCAGTTAATAGGATGATCAGTCAAGTTTGCCCAGGCAAAGAAACTGAGAGAAGGAATCAATCTCGAGCAATTTATGGGAAATCATCCATGGAGCCACTGAGCAAATTGAATGACGGAAGAAACCCCCTTTACAACAGCCACCTTATATCTACCGAATCCTTTAATCTAACTAAACGATACCTACAAGAAAATAAAACAAACTCGCTCTAGAAACGCAGGCATACATAACCATGACATGGCGAGTTATACTCGGAAGCACCTTAAGAAAACACCATAATGGAGGACAACCCAGAACTGGTAATCCAGCAGAATGCTATAACATTACAAGAATCGCTGAACCTTCCATCTTCAAGAGTCGATGAATTGAAGTTAATGCTAAAGAAGTAAGATACTTAAAACATGAACAGACATATATTCTACCGCACTTATTGCCCAAACAGTCACGAGGAAACTGATCCAATTCACACCATAGAATTATAAGACCCATTTCTTTTTAAAATGACATTATAAAATCTTCGCTTCAACTTATTTGGCTCTAGAGCGAGACTCAATAATATTAAATAATTGATTCATTTCTGACCAAATGGATTTCTGCCAAAGAGACAAATTAAAGGCATATATGAGAGTATATTGGACACTTTGGAATATTATGAGGCTCACCCTGATAAAAAAGGCTTTGATATTTTTAGAATGCACCAAAAGAGCATTTTGATAATGTGAACTGGAGATTCATATTATATATTATTGGAAACAATGGGGCTTTGCCAGAAAAATTTAACTTTCAAGCAAATACAAGCCATCTATTTACAAGCAAACAGCAAAGCGTTAATGAGAGGGAATAACAGACTCTATCAATATAAGAAAAGGGTTACAGACAAGGTTGCCATGATCACTTGCTATTTATCTTAACTCTGAAGTGTTTAAATCAGAACCGATGAAAGAAGTATAAAAGAATGAAATTAAAAAAGGAAAGAATTTAAATTGCAAGCGTTTAGCCTATGACTTGACTTTTATTTTAGACAGGACCTCTATAAACTCAGCACCAAGACTGTGATTGAAAAGATAGAGGCCTATGGCAAGGTGAGCAGCTTGAAAATAAACAAAGATAAGACAAAGATTTTGACAAGAATATGTTACTAAGACAAAAAGAAGAATTGAGATGTATTGAAAATTCAAGTCAACGAATAAGGTAAAGTACTTGGGGATAATTTGACAGCAAGATGTCAGTTACATTAAAAGAGAACAATTACATTAAACTTTGAACAAACCAGACAGCATTCGACTTGAGACAGAAAAGAATGGAAAAGCTACATGTCCATAAATTAGTTAGAATTTCAACAATCAACATGACTATTTTACGCCAGAATTTAACATTTGTTTCACACAATGACCAATTTAGGTTTTGGAAAAGGACTACGGGGTTGAAGATTTAAACAAAATACGAGACTTTCGCTGACAATTGATTATATGGCCAAGGTCGAAAGCGAGAATAAAGTTAAAACTCTTCACAAGATGCTTAGAATTAGAGAGGATTTGGCTCTACCTAATTGCGGATTATACTACCAACTACAAACTTGACAGAGGTTAAGGAATGGATACATTAAGAATTACTAGATTGTTGCCATGTAGAAGGACATGATTTGGTTGTTGCGGTCGCAATGCTTTTAATATGGTATAAGGAACTAAAATACAGGTTATTTTAGAAGACATCATACCTATGAGAGTCCTCCTGTGGATTAAAATTGCGCCAGGAGAAGATTAAAGACAATGGTATTTGATGGAATTCCAGTCTGAAAACCA
>BHFT01032602.1:0-21241 GCA_004320025.1 Laticauda laticaudata | reverse complement strand
CTCCCAACTAATCAGGATGAAGAAAAAACCATTCTGGCACAACAGTAGGCTGGCCCCAAATTTAAAACTGAAATGGCTGTGAAAGTCTGACTCACAGATGAACACAATAAGGAAGCCTAATGATGGCAGATGAGATTCTGCCGAAACGTTGCTACAACTTTATAAGCACAACTATTATGATGTGGGAAAATACCTGAACAAAGCTGAATACCATATATAACACACCCACCCACCCACACACACACACACACACACATATATATATGTAGAATAAAGACAAGATTAAAATAATAAACAAAAGAAAAGAAAACAAAAGTGTACATGATGGTCCCATCCACTTTCACAACTTCCAATAAGGTATGGCATGGCTTCACCCTACTTGACGCTTTTCTGCAGGAGTGTCATTGTTTTATTTAGTTCCAGGAAAACCACCTCTTTGACTTTCCCAACCCATCTTTTGAAGCCTTCATTCTAGATTTTTTCCACATTTCCTGAATAAGCCAACATTGTTAAGAAAAAACACAGATTTTCTCTGGAAGGATTGCCCTGAGTGAGTCTCATGCACTCTATCTTCGACATGTGCTCAACTAACTTTCACATAAATAGAGTACGTGACACAAGGTACATGATACCCACAGAACCAAAAAATGTACAAATCACTGTACTAGAAATCAGGAGCAGTTTAAGATTAAATAATTAACTGAATACTTCTACCAGGTGAAAACTTCCACTATCTCAAACATCAAACTGACCCTCTTTAAAACAGCACTTTTGAACCAAAACTCCCAATTAGTTTCGGATCAGATTCAAACATGAGCAACAGCACCATGCTGGTCAATTTGAGACTTGAGTTGAGTTTTTATCTGAAACCCCTACAAAGCTGGCATTTTCTCTGCAAAGCTATGGCAGAGCTGACAGACATTCATTATCTCATTGGTAGGAATTCTTGACTCACTCCACCTCCTGGGCTCATGTCCTTCTGCTAATGGGCCCAAGCAATTTATTTTCTTTTTTTTTAAAAAGGAGATGAGGATTTTTTTAAAAAAATCTTGGACCTGCAGTGCAGTCCTGATTGAACATGCTTTTTCACTCTTTCATTGATCAGCTGATGCTGCTAGTGGTTTTCTATATCCTCAAAGTTGCAAGTGAAGACAATTGCCAGTTAGCTTCAAATTGTTTTGTCTTTGGGGAAAAAAATAAGGAACAATGGAAAGGGAGGAGAGTTTGCGTTACACGGTAGATGAGAAGTATCAGGTGGAAGATTCATACAACCTTGATGAGAAGCCAGATGGTTTTTGTTTGTTTGTTTTTAAAAATATCCACTCTTGTTTGAAATCCCAAGTGAATGAACTTCATATGCGGTGGCCTAGAGGTTAAAATGTTGGACTTGTCGCCCAGAAATTTGGCAATTCAAGCAGTGGTGGGATTCAAAAAGTTTTACAACCAGTTCAGTGGGCGTGGCTTGGTGAGTGTGCTTTGCATGCATGCATCCACTTTGTGTATGTGCACTTTGCACAGGTGCAGAGGTGTTCCAACTCACCTCCTGCAAATCTGGTCACTTCAGCAGCTGCTGCGTGACACTCTGCTGTGCCCACACAAAGCAGCTGCGCTTCAAAAGCAGAGGATAAAGGTGAGTATGGGAGCCCGGGCAGGTGGGTGGGCCCAACAGCAGCTCATCTGAGAGAACCGGTTCAGTTTCGGCTGCTCATCGCCAGTGCCAGCTCGGCAGAACCAGACCAAACCAGTAGAATACCACCACTGAGTTCAAGATTTAAGTATCACATGATGGGGTGAGCTCCTGTTCCTGGCTCAGCTGCTGTCAACCTAATAATTTGAAATTATACTAAATAGATACCACTTTGGAGGGAAGGAAACAAGCCTCAACTTATGTTCATGCTGGCCACTTGACCATAGAAGCATCTTTGTGCAGTGGTGGTTTTCTGAGCTAAGAAATGGAGATGAACACCAACCCTAGAGACAGACACAACTTTTATCCTTTTAACCAGAGAGAATCTAGAGTAAGATAGATGACAGAAAAAATACAGATAATATAATACCACTATTGGTTTAATAAAGATGTTGATGATGCTTTCCCCCAAAAATGTTTTTTTTAAGTAGCATAAAACATAGTAGTAAGAAGCTTTAATTATCCAAACATCTGTTAGAAGACAACCTCTGTCAGGGCTAGGTCCTTTCAAAAAAATTCTGACTTATCTTGCTGACATTTTTCTCCTGTGAGGGTGGAGGAAGATACAAGAGGTTCAATTATTCTTGACTTGATATTAATAGGCAGGAACACTTACTCAAGGAAGGGAAAGTAGGAGGGATGTGGAAGCATGATATTAAGCTGAAGTTCTTGGATTTTAAAAGATTAAAATTGGAATTAAATTAAACGCTGGTACATATCTTGGGCTTCAAGAAAGTGAATTTTAATGAACACAGAGCAAGGGTAAGTAGGATATAATGAAAGGATAAATTAATGGAAATGAAGATCCAGACAGCAGAGAAAGCTAATGTGGTAGCACAAAAAAAGTGAAAAATATCAAAATAAGCAACAGTAAACTAAGAGCATATATATCCAAGCAAGAACTGAAGGGAGAGATTGATTATCTAGATTAGATTGCCACGATGTTAAAAAAATGAGACTCTAGGAAGAGTGCAGAGAAGAGCAACAAAGATGATTAGGGGACTGGAGGCTAAAACATACAAAGAACATTTGCAGGAATTGGGTATGTCTAGTTTGATGAAAAGAAGGACTAGGAGTGACATGATAGCAGTGTTCCAATATCTCAGGGGCTCCAGGGCTGCTTACAAAGAAGAAAAGGAAGTGGAGCTATTCTTCCCCAAAAGTACTGAAGGGCCAGGACAAGAAGCCAAATGGGTGGGATCAAAGAGAGAAAAAACCAAACCTAGAACTTAAAGAGAAATTTTGCCTGAACAGTTAGAACAATTAATCAGTGGAATAACTTCCTCCAGAGTGGAATGGTCCAGTACCTGAAACTTTTTAAGAAGAAAACCAGTCGGAGATGAAACCCATTTGTCTGTAATGTATAGGCTTCCTGGCCTAATCAATGGGGTTGCGGACTAGAAGGACCCTCCCAAGGTCCACTTCTATTCTATTCTATGTCTATGCTATTCTATTCTATTGCTTTTCAGACAGGCCAGAAGCACCCTGGGAATTGTTTGCAGTAATATGTTATCAGAAAGATGAAGTTTTCAGAAACAGATTTTTTAAGGCAGAAGAAAACCCAGAATGGGAATTTTTTTGCATCTATATAAGCACAGTTTTCAATCAACGGAATTTTAAGGCCCTGTCACACTGGCCTGACGGATGCAAAAACGTTTGTAAAAAAGACCCAGCGGACGAGGGGAAAAATGTTTCCATCCATTGTTATCTGCCTCTCAAAAGGGCAAAAATTTGCATAACCAGAAGTGGACAAACACGGAAAGAGATGGAACGGGGGAGGACGTAGGGTGGATGGGAAAAGCGGTATGCTGCCAACGGAAGACTAGCGGAGGAAGCCAGATGAGAGTGAATGGCCCACATCCGCAAAGCTTCCGGAGGGAGCGCAGCAAAAGTGGCACGGGCGGGAACGGAAATGAGACGGATGCAGAGGCCGAGAACGCCGGAGCGGATGGAAGGCGGATGCAGAGCGGAAAATTGAAGCAGATGCAGAGCGGAAGCCTAGCGGATGGCCTAGGGGCAGATTTGGCCTTAGCCGTGCACTGTGCTATGCGGGGAGGATGGCATTGCATCAAGGGCCCCGCAGATATAAAAGGGAAGCAGCTCCAAGCAGGTCCACATTCCAGAGAAAGACCTGCTTCCAGGGAACACAGCTCTCCAAGCCAGACAACCAGCCCAGACAAGCCAAGCCAGACAGCAGCCAGACAGCCAGACCAGCAACCTTAACAACCATGGGAAGAAACGGAAGCCTGTGCTATCTGGCTGCCACCCTGGCAAGAGGGGACAGGGCCACCCTCCACCCCCTGGGCCCTGACTCTGCTTCTTCTGGGCCTTATCCTGCCCTTGCCCCCGGGCTCGATCTTTTCTGGTGCTGGTGCACTTCTGCTGATGCTGCTTCTGGAGGTGGTTGCTTTGCTGATGCTGCTTCTGGGTGGTGGTGCTTCTTTTGCGGGCTTGCTTACTCTGCTTGATTGCTGCTTCTGGTGTGTGGTGCTGTCTTGCTGATGCTGCTTCTTGGTGGGTAGGTTGCTTCTGCTGCGTGTGCTTACTCTGCTTGGCAACTGCTCCTGCTGCTGGTGTGCTTCTGGCTGGTGCTTACCTGCTGGTGCTGCTCCTGGTGCTGGTGGCTTCTGCTGGGTGCGTTACTCTGCTGTTGCTGTTCTGGGTGCTGGGTGGCTTCTGCTGGTGCTTACTCTGCTGGCGCTGCTCCTTGTGCCTGCTGGTTCCCTGTGGTGCTTACTCTGCTGGTTGCTGTCTGGTCCTGCTGGTCTTGCTGGTGCTTCCTGGTCCCTTGCTGGTGCTCCTGCTCCTGCTGCGTGCTCCTGCGTTTCCTGCTGGGTCCTGCTGGTGTGCTCCTTGCCTCCTGCTTCCTTCTAGGTGTTTGGCTGCTGCTGCTCTGGGTCCTGTTGGTCCTGCTTTTGCTGCTTACTGGTTGCTGCTGCTGCTGGCGGGGTAGGTGGGTCGGTGTGGATGTGGGAGGAAGCAGGCCCCTACAACCTCGACAGCCCCCTCTGATGGAGGGCAACATATGGCCCTGCCAAAAGGGAGGAAAGGGCAAGACACATGAACGCGGAGAGGAGGCAATACACAACATAGAAGAGAGAACATGAGAGGAGTGCTGGAGTGGCTGTTAGGGGAGAACGCAATAATCTATTGCGCGAAAGGGGACACAGGCTCTATCGCGACACCAAAAAGGGGAAGCAGGCTGCTTGTGAGAGAGAAGCAGAGAGCCTGGCTACCTTCAGAGGTGCTCCCTCGGCTGGTTGAAGCACATGCAACACCCTGGTACGGAAGCCTGCATTTCAAAGAAATTGCTGGCCAGCCACAGTCAAGAACTGACGGACAGAGAGGACTACGTGTATGGCCAAGTAAGAGCTTCTTGGAGTGAGAACAACCGCCACCGAGGGAGCAGCCACTCTCACAACCCTCTCTCTCAAGGCAAGCCTGCTGAGAGCCAGTCTCTTCTGGCAAGAGTCAGCTCCTGTGCCAGGCAGGTGGTTGCTGTGGAGGATGCCATGAATGGAGACGCCCAGACACTTGCCACTACGATGGCGGGGCCGTTGGAGGACCCCCTGACGCAGTGGGGGAGAAAGGAACACCACTTCCACCCACAGGGGGCCCCCCCAAAAAACCCCGCAAAATTCCACCCCCAGCTCCACCTCCACAGAAAGCAGAGGGAGGCAAACCGGAGGGGCCAGGAGCCACACGGGTCCTCTGGAGATAAGAACACCATCCAGGAGCAGCGTAGATCTCCTCTCTAGCTGGTACACACCGACGTCACCATCCTCCAAATGCAAAGCCCTTCCTCACACTATTGTCAACGGAGACCCTCATGAGAACATGGCGGAACCCCAGTACCAGGTAGGTGAAGGACAGGGATCACCGATCTCTTCGAAACAACCCTCCAGACCCAGTATGGAACCCTGCTCCCACCCAGTCCGGCCTGCTCCTCTCACCCAGGTTGATGTCACTGCCCCTTCTAAGGCTTGCCAAGGCCCTACCTCTACCAAGGCTACTGGCTACCAGGAGAGGTCCCAGACAGGCAGCCCTTCCCAGTCCAAGGCACAGTAACATTGGATGGCCACCGGTTGCCACTGCATGCCCACCCATGCCACCATTGCCACCACGCCACCGATGCCACCCCACGCCAGTTCCTCACCCAAGCTGGCAGACCAGACAGGTCCACTACACTCCTCCTTCCTCACCCCACAGCACAAGCCTGGCCTCAGTACATTGTGTCATCGATATGGGCTGGACACCCCTTGTCATGAGGAAGGGGCTCTCAACATCATGGGGCTGAGCCAGCTGTCTGAGAGCTTTCCTCAAAACGCCGTCCCCTGTTGTCCCACTCAGGCCAGGCACCAGTGGCCACTTAGACCAGGCACTCCACATCAGCAAGTCACCTCCACAGCACCTGGGACCTTCACACTGAGATGGGCACGCCTCCGAGTGACCAAGAAGGAGTGCCAGAGACCTGGTGGGCTACCTGTGACTCTTATTTTTTGCTTTGGGACCACTTGACTTGGGTGGAATTTTTCTTTCAACTTGTTATAATGAAGATTTATGTTGCTTCACACACTTGATTCATTTAATTTTATTTAAATAAGTTCTTGTGGAACTTTTAAGAAATGGTTAAGCCTTTGCATGCTTGTGGATGGTAAGGATAGCTGTGGATGGGCAGGGATACCTTTGGGGATGGGTAAATAACTGGTGGGAGATCGTAACCAGTAGCAATACGATGATTACCTTTTGGATGTGTATAGCTGTGGGGATGGCAGCGATACCTTTGGGAAATGGGATAATAAGCTGTGGGATGGGCAGGATACCGTTTGGGATGGTAATAGCTGTTGGATAGAATAAACCCTTCAGCTGGCAAGACCATAGAGGGACTCTATTGCTCCCTTACCAATAGCGATTACCACCCTCCCAGGTGCCACACCTATGGCCCTTTATGATCAATTTAAAAATGTATCATTCATCCAACACGTCAACACATAAAAAAACACAACCCTTTATTAAATGCCCTGTTCATCTGTAGGCCACCCCAACATACATGGGGCGCCAAATCTCATCGGTGTATGTGAGACAGGCTGAAGGAAGCATTCAATTAGCATCTATCATTGCTGTTCTTGCCACTTCCACTGCTCCACGGGCGGGGAGTGCACCCGTGTCTCAGGAGGTGTTGCGCTGCTTCTTCCCTTCACATGAAGCTCTGTTGGGCCTTGGCACATCCCCAGTGTCTATTCAGGTTTCCCCTTGCTCCATTCCCTAGGCCATGTCCCATTGCCTTGTTGGGAGGTCCTACGAAGCCTGTGTCTGGCAAACAACTGGTAGGTGGTCCGGTGTAGAGGCGGTGCCATCTGAAGATTTGGCAGGATGTGCAGCAAGCTTCCACGAATCCATCCTCATAGTGAGTCCTCTGGGCGATGCTGCATGGTGGTTCGAGGTACCTGGACCTGTTGGGCCCAAGGGATGCCAAGTGTCTGTTCTCCACCACCTCCTTGCCCTGAACAGCCTGTAGTTGAGATCCTTTCTCTTTGGCCGCGAGATGTGCACACTGACAGAAGACAGAGAAGTTCCCATGTAGAGAGAGTGTACATGAGAGTTAAGCAGTCATCTATGGCAACAGGTGTTAGGTTCTGAAAACCTGGATCTGAGAAGTATATGGTCGGTTACTATTTCTCCCCTCTACCCCTCAAGATAGTAAGAAGAGATCTAGAAGAGATCACCATCTCCTTGACACCGTGCTACTGCTCTGAGTGTCAGAGGCGAGTGTCCCGCCCATCTGTCCAGAGCCATATAGCTCCCAGAATGAGAGTGGATTGCGCCGCATATCCAAGCCCCTTCTGCACTCGCTCACGTGGGCCAAGTTGAGTATATATACTCGTCTCTGGGAGTGCATTACACTGAAGAGACTGAACTGCTGTGTGCACTGGAAGCTAATCTTCTTGAACATCACTTCAGGAGAATCACTCCTCGCGACTAGTATCATATCACAGCCTACTGAGATATAGCAGTCCTAAGACAGCTCTCCGAACCAATATGCTCTGGGCAACTTGAGCAAATCGCACGTGAAAGGGGGGAAGGATGATGCTAGAATTAGAAAGACGCCACTTGTTCATTGAAAAATAACTATAGAGGTGGGTGATAACCCAGAACAGGTGACTTGGACTCGACTCGACTTATGCAGGCCACGCGCACTAAGCCATCAGGCTCTCCTCAACTTACCGAGGAAGTAAGTTTTTCATGCTAGATTTTCCAAAGAGAATGCAGATATTACTCAGTTCATGATTTTACTTAGTTCATTCCAACTTTTCTGAGTAAACATTATTGTGTGGGGAAAGATGATCCCACGTCATAGTATTTAACCCACATGTCTCTTGCACACTTCTTCTTCCAGCCCTTCTTCTATGCTAGAAATGGTGGGCGAGAATTGGGGCACTGGAGTAAGCCTTCCTCCCAGCGGTGTTATTGCGTTTTCTACCGCGTTAGTGAGGTACATTTGGACGTCTTTGCGAGGCGCACTATTCTCTGACCTACCTCATTGCACATAGAAAGCTCTAATATGGTTCGTTGTATGGTGTGGCACTCTCCTCACGTCTTCATACCCGGCTCTCACAGGAGAAGTCTGTGCTACCTCGTAAATGCTCATATTGGCGGAGTCCACTGAACAAGGTGTGCCCATTGACTGCTCTATACCTCATCTATATCCACCTTTTGAGGGCCAGTGTTGCCGAGGCTCGGGGTCTCAGAATTGAGTGACTTCTCCATTCAACTGTCAACCTGAGCAATTGAGACGGCCCTTGTAAAGGTACTGCGACGAGCCACCGTTTCCGCCAACTTACATTAAAACTAGCGTACAAGGCCTCGAGAGGCATCCCTCCATAGAAGCCTATCTGGACCGATGGCTACATCATGACCTGAGGTCCTTTTCGATTCTCTTCATGCTGTCAACGAGCCACTTCAGCTTCGCTAATGATTACTATGTTCCAACTAACTGGTCTTTCTCTTTCCATCCCGACATTCCACTCTTCGGTACCAGACACACTTCCTATTTTAGGGGACGTCTTCTCCTTCTCTCTCTTTTCACGTCGTCCGTTAGAATCATTGGAAAGGAGACGTAGTATGCTCTGAGTGGCTTTCTTAGTCACATAGTGGCTTGACCAGAACGATAGCGCGCAAAACCAAGAAAGATAAAGACAAAAACCCACAAAAAATGAAAAAAACCCAAGCAGAAGTGTTGTCCCATTTTTCCATCGGTGGACATAACAAATGAAGAGTGCCTGTGAAGAAGCAAAAGAAGCCCAGATGAAGGCTGCAGAGGGTCTTGCACAGCAAGGGCTGCTGGACTGAAAATGAGATTCCAGGTGATTTGCTTCCCCCTTTTTTTATAGCAATATAGGGTTTTTCCACTATGTGTCCTTTTGCGATCTTCTAGCATCGTAAGACATCCTTTAAATATCCGAGAGTTAAGGTCCCTTCTGCGAACGTTTTTTTTTCCGTTTTTAAAGCTTTTATGTGGAGCCTGCATTTTTCTGCTTTCATCCGTTTCTCCATCATTGTGCTACTAACCTGCGCGTTCCGGTTCCGGGTCCATTCCACATTCCTTCACACGTGTCCGATTTTCCGCTCGGGAGCGGGATTTGAGTGGCGGCGGGATGTGGCCAGCGGATTCCCTAGTGGAAATAGCAGGATTGCGTAACGGGATGGAACAATGGATGTGTAGGAAAACGGATGTTTTCCCGTATGCGTTGCTGGGGAATGCAGATACGGACGCTGTTGGATACATTTTCCGCCTTCAGCTCAAAAAGTTTTGAGCAGCTCAAAACTTTTTGAGCGGATGGAACCTCAGTAGACGGATGCTGGACGGATAGAGAAGATGAAAAACGGAGGCAGTGAGTACAGAACGGATGAATCGTGTTAACCAACGGATGGCACATGTTTATCTCCATTTTACATCCTCTTTCCATCCGTTGGTGCAGTGTGACATGGGCTTACGAATTTTACTTTATTCCATACCAGGCAGTGCTCTGTCCACTTTTGTCCACACCATCTTAAGAAGGTTTCAGTCAAAATGGAATCAGTTCAGAAGATGCTTCGAGGAATAATAAGTAAGAGCCATGAAAAGTGATTGAAAAAAAAATTAGGAACATTTCGCCTTGAGAAATTAAGTGGAGAGGACATGATAGTGCTCTTCAAATGGATTTCAGTTACAGAAAAACAGAGTCCTACTGAATTTTAAGGGAAAAGTCCCTAACACTAAATAGCAAAGTCAATTGCTAAAATGGATGGCAGTCTCCCCTTTGCTGATTGTATCCAAGCAGAGGCCATCTCCTCTAATTTGGATTCTTGCATTAAGTGAACTCATTCCTAACCTTCCATTTTGGCATATTAACAGTCTATCATTTCTAAAATCATATTGTCAGCTATGGAATCATGATTCATCGCTGCCATACAGCTGGAGAAAGTGGGAGGGGGGAGATGTTAATTGAGTAGCTCTTAGGAGACAAAATATAGTTCTTTTGATAGTTCAAGGTTAAAGAGCGTAGAGTAGAAAGAATTGGAACTTACTTTGGGATTGGTTCATGTGAAGTGATGATGAGTAAAAAGGGGATGGGTTGTAGGTTGGGACATTGTGGGGAAGCCAGGAAACTTTTAGTTTTGGAATTCCACAGATGTGCCAGGTGCTATTCTAATAAAAGTACTTTTGAGACTATGCTTGTCTTGGAATTACTGACAGGAATGGATGTTCCCTGGAATGCTGTCACATATACTTATTCCTAGAAATATACAAAGCTCATTGCCTCCACTGGATGGAGGCCACTGAATACAACAGCAATGATAAAACTAAAACCACAGCACTCAGATCTCCTATTCCCTTCTTAATTAATGACCTCTACTGGCAGGACAAGCTGAGTGGTGCAGTGGCCTAGAGGTGGACCTCTTGCCTCACAACCAGGAGGCTGTGAGTTCAGTGCTAGGTAGAGGCAGATATTTCTCTCTCTGGGCACTATGAAAATATATCTGCTGAATATAACTCTGCATTGGTGATAGGAAGGGCATCTGGCCAGTAATCACTCAGCTCCATCCAGTTGCCCAGACTTCACCCCACAAGGGGTTATAGGGTCATTTAAAAGATGATGATAATGATGATGATGATGACTGATGGGATAAGCTGCTCTTCCATATTTACAAATAATCCTCAATAATAATTGAGCCTGAAATTACGATCATAAGTCATGCTTGTCATTAAATGGGTCATTAAATGGGTCATTCTTGTGGAGAACCATTAAGCTACATAGTGTATAGTATAAACACTGAGCAGGTTGGTTCGTCCCACAAAGAGGGAACAACCATTGGAGAAATGTTGACCTATTCTGAGGGGGAAGAAAATACTGAAAGAATAAACAATTATTTTTGTCATCTGTATGGATAGAGCACAGTGGCTCAGTAGATTAATGACGCTTTGTTCGGGCAGTTATTTGTTCCGTTGTTCCGTTAGTTTGAGTACTAACACTGTGCAGTTAGTTGAGCTCCAGTCACTCATCTTAGCTTCTGTCCATCTGGCAGTTTGAAAGCATGGTAAATGATAAATAGGTACCACTTTGGTGGGAAGACAGAAATTGTGTAGGGACTCCTGCTTGGGCATGGAATTGGACTAGATGACCTACAAGGTCCCTTCCAACTTTGATTATCTGTTATTTGTCAGACAAGGCAGGATAGATGGTTAGGATGCTGGTGCTGCACCTTCACAGTTGTGATGCCTGAGGTATTAGAACACTGCTATCATGTCATCTCTAATTCTTCTTTTCATTAAAACAGACATACCAAATTCTAGCAACTGTTCCTTTAGCCTCTGGTCCAGAGGTGGTATTCAGCTAGTTCTGGAGAATTAGCAGCAGAAATATTGAGTACTTTGGAAAACCAACAAATACCACCTGATTGGAAATTTTACAGTATCCTTCCCCTGCCACACCCACCAAGCTACGCTCATAGAACCGGTAGTAAAAAAAATCTGAATCCCACCATTGCTCTGGTCCCCTAACCATCTTTATTGTTCTTCTCTGTACTCTTTCTAAAGACTCAACATCTTTTTATCATCGTGGTGACCAAAACTGGATGTAGTATTCCAAATGTGGCCTTACCAAAGCATGATAAAATAGTATAAACACTTCAAGTGATCTTGATTTTATCCCTCTGTTCATGCAGCCTAGAACTGTGTTGGCTCTTTTGACAGCTGCAGCACATTGCTGGCTCATATTTAAGTGATTGTCCACTAAGATCCCTCTTACAGTTGCTACTGTTGAGCCAGGTACCACCTCTAATGTATTTCCACTATATCAGGAAATAAAGGCAGGTTTGGTCAGGTGGAATACAAATTTGCAAGTACGAATACTTGCTAAGAATAGCTCCCTACTTGGAAAGCCAGTTGGCCATGTGGCAACATGGGATAGGATCCAAAGCCCAAATGAGGAAATTATGTCCTGAAGGGAGCTACTAAACGAAATCGCCACTTTATGCTAAGCCATTCAATACAGTAAAACAGTAAATCATAAAACCTTGAATAGCATCCAAGACCAATGCAACTTTACCAGCATAAGGCTCAATGACAAGGGTTTTATTATTCCTTCAGTGTGCAATTTATAAAGATTAAATATGATCATTTACGGATAAATGCGACTGTTTACTACTGTGGCACCGCCATTAAAAAAAATAACATGTCTTATTATAATAGCATTTTATGGCACACCAAAGCAAAAATGGCCCATGCAGCTTTTGCTTCTTAATATCTGAGAGGAACAAACACAGATGCACATAGATTGCAACATGAATCGAAAACCCATATGCAATCCAGAGATTTAAAACACATCCCACACAGGTAGGCAAATCAGGCATTTTTGGGGAAAAAAATCCACCTCTGCATGATAACTTTCCTTCTCTCCCTTCAAGGTGAGTTCCATTATGGAAAAAGATAATTGCTAAAGGGAAGGCAAGGTTTAAATCAAATTAGGGAATGTCTGTGCATTTGGTGCCCATTTTTTAAGAAAGCAGAATTTTAATGAGTGAAATCTGCAAAACACTGCATTCACGCTGACAATAAACTGTTTAATTCACTCAGCAATTCGAAAAGCGAGCTAGAGTAATGACTTTATAATTTTTAATTATCACGGAAGAGCCTTCGTCTGTATGTTTTTTACTCCCTCCCCCCTTTTCCTGCTTTATTTTCCCTACTTTTTATGGCTGTGCATATTCTATTAAAAATTTAATATCCATATTTTCACCTTTGGCCAGTCATATTTTCATTATCACACAAATAAAAAAAAACAAAACAAACCACCACATAATGTAAACAAACTGTTGGCAGCCATTCTCTAAGAATTTAAAAGACTCTATCAACAGCTGTAGTAGTTGGGATTGATAATCTGGTTTTGACCACATAACCAACAGAGAGAGAGAGAGAGGGGGGGAGAGGGAGGGAGGGAGAGGGAGGGAGGGAGGGAGAGAGAGAGGGAGAGAGAGAGAGAGAGAGAGAGGGAGAGGGAGAGAGAGAGAACTATATAAAGAAACTAGAGTCAACCCAAAATCTGGGCTACAGCCCAACTTTTTTCCTGTTTTGGCTTGGTGTGATGTGTGAACCAAGCCATTTATAACAAAAGATGCAAACTTCCCTGGTGAGTGCTTTATTCTTAAACCCATTTGCATGAGACATATCTGTGCACCGAGCATATGTTTCAAAAAGACCCATGCCTCTTCCTCCTAAAAAAAAAGGGGGGGGACACCTTTTACTCTCAGGAACATTTCAACGGAATTGAACTGAACTGAACTGAAACTTCAGCAGTCCAACTAGCACAGTGTGATGCACAATTGTTCCATACAGTGCTATTTGGAGAAGATACAACATATACAGGTAAACATTGCTTTTAGCTGAGCCTGATTTCTGGTAACAACAGTCACTGGTGGGTGGGCAGCCTTTGAAAGTATAGGAAAATAAATAAATGATATGCTGATGTTGTTACCTTGCCAAGAATATGGAATGGGTTACCATTTCTTTCTCATCGGATATATCTTTTTTAGTTTTCCCATCTGGTTGGAATTGCTTGCTCTGTCTCATCCAAGGGCTAACGAGAAGCACCCCTCCTTAGCTTGCTTTCTTTCTTTCTTTCTTTCTTTCTTTCTTTCTTTCTTTCTTTCTTTCTTTCTTTCTTTCTTTCTTTTTTTTGAGATCAGCCAAGGTCATATAGATCCTGCCAAATTATAAATGCCAGCACTTGCAATTCTCAGAATCTCAATTTCCCTTAAGTACCTGGAATTGCAGTACATATTGGGAAATGAATGTGAGGTCTCTTCCTTTCCACAAATCTAGTTGCTATGAATCCTTGGGAATTTGGTTCTATTGGAATAACAGAATAACAGTGTCAGAAAGTACCTTTGAGGTCCTAGACCAACATCCTGCTCAGGCAGGGGACCTTATACCATTCCAGACAAATGGTTGTCCAATCTCTTCTTAAAAACTTCCAGTGTTAGAGCCAAGTTGTTTCACTGTCAGGAAAATTATCTTTATTTCTAGGTTGGTTCTCTCTTTAATTAGTTTCTAGCTTTTTGTCCTGCCTTCAGGTGCTTTGGAAAATAGGGTGACCCCTTCTTCTTTGTGGCAGCCCCTTAGATATTGGCACATTGCTATCATGTCTCCTTTTAACCCTTTTAAAAAGGTAAAAATTCCTCTTGCATATGTGTGCTAGTCATTTCCAGCTCTATGGGGCAGTGTTCATCTCTGTTTCTAAGCCAAAGAGCCAGCAATGTCCAAAAATGTCTCCATGGTCATGTGGCTGGCATGACTAAATGCCAAAGGCACATGGAACACTGTTACCCTCCCACCAAAGTGGTCCCTATTTTTTCTATTTGCATTTTTACATGCTTTTGAATGGCTTGGTTGGCAGAAGATGGGACAAGGAATGGGAGCTCATTCCATTATGCGGCGCTAGGGATTCGAACCACTGAACTGCCAACTTTTCTGATTGACAAGCTCAATGTCTTAGCCACTGAGCCACCGCATCCCACTAACCCTTTTAGACATACCCAATTCCTACAACCATTCTTCGTAGTGTTTAGCCTCCAACCACCTAATCATCTTTGTTTTGAAGAATGTTCTCTGCATGCTTCTAGAATCTCAACATCTTTTTGATATTGTAGTGACTAAAACTGGATGCTATATTCAAAGGATGGTCTTACCAAGGCATTATAAAGTGATATTAACACTTTTCGTAACCTTGATTCTATCCCTCTGTTAATGCAGCAAAAGATTTTGTTGGCTTTCCTGGCAGCTGCAGCACACTGCTGGCACACCTGAAATGCATCTTAAGGACGAGGACTGATTATAAATCACTTTTTTCCAGTCTTTGTAACTTCAAACAGTCAGTAAACAAATGGCTGTAAGTTGAGGACTTCCTTTAATGCACTGGATTCGTATCACTGTGGCTATTATTTATCTTAGTATTGATTTTATCAATCACTCAGTCAGTGCTTCCACAACCATCATTTTCAGTTGCTGTTCAGATTTGACAGCACAAATTTGGGTAACTTCCCACATGAACCCAGCAAAGAAGAAAGTTTAACATTTTGTAAGTTTTTCAATTCAATTGGTTTTTAGTTTAAAGTAAAGTTAAAACTTTTCGGAAATTTTAGGTCATCCCTATTTACACCCCAATGTCTTCTTAGCTGGTTGTGTCCTAAGCTCAACTGAAAAAAAAATCTTACTATATGTTTATACCTTCCAAATTATTTGAAGGAGGGTTGGGAGAGGGGGTTTGAGATGGACTGGGACAACTTGCCACAGCCAACTCATTGAAGCCAACTTGCTGCAGGACAATTTAACATTTTTTTTATTTTTATTTTATTTTTGTCATTCACACTTCATTCTGTCCCTCTTTTTGCATCTTTTCTTTAATGATTCTATTCTACCATTTCTTTGATATTTGTGTAATTTTGGTCCTGCAGCAAGTTAGCTATGGTAAGATGGCTATGGCAAATTGGCTGTGATGAGTTGGCCATGTTGCATTAGCTGTGATGAATTGTCACAGACTCTTGTCAAGAACAGGCAAATCATGAAAACAGTATTGCATGCACATATCAAGATTGAACTCTGATAGACACAATATGGCTTCAGTCATTTTGATGAAAACTTTTGATCTTGCAAATCAGTAGGCCTGTTTAGTAAGTTAGGCAGTTTTCTTTCTCTGCATTCTCCTACAATTACATATCTGTGGGGTCATAAATGCTCTGTGAACTTATTTCTTTTCTTGCAGATGTTTCATTAACCAATAGTAGATGAACGGACAGGAAATCCCATTCCCTTCTAGCATTGATGATGTTACCATGTTGGATAATGAAATGCCTGCAAAGAAACAATCAACCTCAGAGAGGCTCAAGGACCTCACAGTTCAACCCTAAATTACAAATATTCTGTGGTTACAGGATCTCTCTCCGGGACAAGCATTTGGTTCAAACCAGATTAGGATTTGGGGTGTTTCATTTTCTAAAGGTCTACTGGTTAGAAATCCCCAAGAGTCTGAAAACAACTAACTACTCTATTGTATTTTTTATTCTGAGTAACGATATCTCAGATTGCTTGGGTAGGCTGTGTTTCCTGAATATATACATACACAATGTTACTTGTCAAGAAGAGCTGGGTATGATTGGCAAATATTTTCCTCTTTATTAGATTCTGACTAAAGGTTCAGAAATTATCAAAAGCTGCAATGGGGGCTGTTTTATTGATACAGTTTGTCAAGGGGAAACAAACAAATGACAACATCATTTCAATTTAGAAATATGAGATGATGGATGGATGGATGATGAATAATAAATACTGTAGATAGATATAACAGATATGAATGATAGTGATATAGAGAGAGTAGATAGATAGATAGATGGATGGATGGATGGATGGATGGATGGATGGATGGATGGATGGATGGATAGACAGATATAATAGGAAGGAATGAGATTGAGAGAGAGAGAGAGATATATGATGGATGTAGAGAGATAGACAAAAAATATAGACAGACAGACCAATAATAGCTAGAGATGGAGATACAACTCAAATTTATAATTCAAAGCTATTACAAATTGGGTTAAGCATCTCTTGTTAAATTGTACCAAACCCAAACCTTGCTTGCTAAGTTGGAATCTCTTATAGATGTCAAGCAGTTCCTCAAAGTCCATGAGAAATTCATAATGCCAGCTGAAGAAACATCAAACTGATTAAACTTGAACAGATATTGTTGAGAATTTGCCATATTTAAAGTATAAAGAAAGGTTATGTCTGAGCTCACAAAAGTTGCATACTTCATTAAGGTAAAATGGGGGTGGGAAGTTTATGGTTTAGTAGGTAAGATATCTGAGCAATGATTTTTGATTTTTTTTTTGACCAGATCGTGTGAACTAGGCCAACATGCACTAAGCAAAAGAGGCTGGAATAGGTCACCTTGGAGATCCCTCACAGCAATCAATTAGTGGGACACTTGCCTTCAGAGGTTGTGGGCGCTCCATCACTGGAAGCTTTAAGAAGAGATTAGACAGCCATGTGTATGAAATGATAATGGGTCTGATACATGAACAAGTAATTGAAATAGAAGACCTCCAAGGTAACTTCTAACTCTGTTATTCTGTATTCTGAACCAACTTCATTCCCTTAAATTATGTCAGGTGTGAAAAAACAGGACCATACATTAAGCTCTAGTTAAGCTGAACTTTTTTTGCTCATGGCTATATACAAGAATCTAGTCAACTAATGATCAGCACTGAATGGGTGCTGCATAAGTGTTAATGGAAATCAAGAAGGTTAGACTTAGACCATTTCTGGGAATATAACGACTCTAGGCTACTTCCTCTCTTGACTCTGCCCCCAAGCTCTCTGCCAGTCTTTCTCCTACAACTTCTATGGCTGAGGATGGACTTAAATTTGTGTTTTCCCAAGAGTAACATCCTCACCACTACACTAAGTTGGCTGTCATGTAGCATAAGTTATGTTTTTCATTTAGAATTCCCTGCCAGGAAGCAAATATGCTTGGAATTTTAGCAAAATTAATTAGAGACTACAAGCTTAGAAAGATAAATATGCCCTCAGTCCAAATCCAAGTGCCAAGCATATTTAATCCTCCTCATTTTCCAATCCTGACTCTGTGCTGTTTTCACAACCTAACCAGATTCCAGCAGAAAGCAAACTGCATGCATTGGAAATTCCACTGACACCTGTATATGCCATAAATCATACTTTAATCTCTTGTCCAGATTTCATAAGGCCAGAGAGCCACAACAGAGGGATCTGCAGGATCAGAGAGTAACAAAAGTGCCAAAAGAACCACCTATTTATATGTAGGTTGAAATATCGTTACATCATACAAATGTGAGCAGTTTGGATCACAACAGCACAAAAAGGCTTCCATATTTTGCATCTGCTTGGTCTCCCTCTTCATCACCCTTGAGAAACAGTATTTGATTCAGAAGTGGTATTCAACAGGTTCTGACCAGTTCTGGAGAACCGGTAGCTGAAATTTTGAGTCGTTCGGGGAACTAGCAAATACCACCTCTAACTGGCTCAACCTCCATCTCCGAGTCCCAGCTGACTGCTGGGTCTTCTTTTGTTGCCCTGTACAGGAGAACGGAGATGGAAAGCAGATTAGTGGAGTGGGGAGGGAATGGGATTTTGCAGTAACCTTCCCCCTGAAGTAGGGTGGGAATGGAGATTTTACAATATCCTTCCCCTGTCAGGAGGCAGAGACTAGATGGGGGTGTGGCCAGTCAGAGGTGGTATTTGCTTGTTCTGCTACCGGTTCCCCAGTACTGGTCAGAATCTGCTGAATACCACCTCTGACGCTGACTCTGTAAACCGTTTACAGAGGCTGTAAAGCACCGTGAAGCAGTATATAAGTCTAAATGCTATTGCTATTGCATGTTCCTTTCAGCAGGAATTTCCTTGATCAGTCAGCACCTTGGAAACACCGATAAAGTGTCAATAGAGCCATTATGAAATTGTTGCCATGGCAGTTGTGAGTCTAAAAAAGAAACTGTTCCAAGAAGCAGAAAGAGAAATGAGGTTTACAACCAGAAAACTTTCATTCATGAATGGCTTGATATCCCCCACCCAACCAAAACAGACCTGAACTTGGTTTCATTGTCATTGCTAGTCTTTAAGAAACTTCTTACCAGGTCCCCATTAGCTACCTATTTGACTTTTATTGAGATATTTTATTGCTCACATTTTTAAAAGACTGTGTTTGCCTGGGTGAGCCCATCTCAGTGGGGATTCTGGTTCAGGTAGACAAAGGGCTGGAGAGGATTACCTACTTTGCTAGGGAAAATATTAAAAGGGCAGCAGTGGCAAAAAAAAAAAAAACAACCCAGCCTTCCTGTCAAAAAGCTGGAACAGGCAAGCACTCAAAGTAAAGATCATGACTGGGAATAGCTTTGACGAGTGACAAAGTGAGCCATATCTGATGCTATCTGTGAAGCAGGCTTGTTATGCTTCTTTTTTTGGCAGATTGAAGAGCTTTAGGGCATGGGATGCTAACAAAGCCTTTATTCCCCCCCCCCCAACCAAAGAATCCTATAAAGTACAAACATGATTAATGCNATTCCCCCCCCCCCAACCAAAGAATCCTATAAAGTACAAACATGATTAATGCTCACTATCTCTTTAGATGGCTTTTGTCTCAGGAAATTCATCTCTCTCTCTTTCTATTACAATTCGTGAGAATGAGCTCACTTGTGTTTAGGATAGGTAGGGAGTGGATAAAAGACTTCTTTTAAATAAGATGTTCCAGAATTCTGCACTGTGTAGGATTTCGGTCCTGATGGATTATTTATACATGGCACTTTTGGCGGTGTGGCTAGGCAGGTTTAACTTCTTGTTATAGCCTGTCAGCCGCCAACACCTCCAGCACCTGAATCAGAGGAGGAGGCAGCATGAGAGTCAATCAACCTTATGAAATTATTCACATACCACAGTAACACATAATTCACTTTCCTTCTTTTTCTCTTTAGACCGGGGTCCCCAAACCCCAGGCCATGGCCCAGTACCAGACTGTGGCCTATGCCAACTCAATTTAATTGGGGCATCGGTTGGAACCCTGACATCCTGTTTGGAACTGGGCCACACAAGTGGTGAGTGAGTACATTGTTGTGGTCTGCTGGCAGCCTGCAGAGACGGCAGCAGAATCGGACAATGGGGAAGTCCGGGAGTCTGGGGAGGACTTGGATGAGGGTTCTGCATCCAATACAGAGATGGAACCAGGGCCCTCTGGGAGTTATGTGCTGACTCTGGAGCCTCCAGAACCTGACAGTAGAGAAGCAGGGGAATAAGGGGAGCTTGTTCCCAGTGCATGCTTGCACAGAGCTGCCAGAAGGCAAGAGCAGTTGAGATAAAAGGGGTGACTTGGGAGGAAGGCTGGGAGGTGATTGCTCCTGCCATAAGATATAAAGGAAGTGGAAAGGGACAGGAGCCTTTGCAGGAAGCAACGTCGTTCGCTCTGTTTGGATTAAACCTTGAAGCTCTGTGCGGACTTTGTACTTCATTTGGTTTTTTTATAGTTAATTTGGCACTTTAGTTGTTGGCAGCAATTCAAAGGAGATAAAGGTGGGTGCTTATCTCAAGAGACTGTTTGAGTTGTTTGGTTTGAGTTGTTGAGTTGATAATGTTAAGCACACATTAAGCGTGTGCTTAATGATGATCTCAGGAAGCCTTGGTCAGAACACCCATGTGTGCGCAGCTCCAATTGTGCAAAGGTAGGTGACTGCACATGCGTGAAGCTTCATTTGGGTGAGCAATGTCTGTACACACCTACTGCTTTCACAAATGGAGCTGCATGAGTGCACTTACCCACACACCATCCCTCCCCACTACTGCCAGTTCCCAAAGCTGGAAAGGTTAGGGATTGTTGCTTTAGATCATGTGTGTCATTCACATTGTCATGCTGTCGTCATATGATATATCACAACTTTTTTCCCCTTCGCTAAACCATGCGTGCATATGGCCAGCACTTCATGCATCCATCCCACAGGCCATGAGCTTGACACCCCTGCTTTAGACCATAAATTGAATCAATTTGCAACTTGTAATAAATTATGGTTTACAAATGACCAAGGTTGAGTTCACATCAAAGTGAAACAAAACCCCATGATGATTTAGTACAATCTGTGATGGCGGACCCTTATCAGGATCCAGATATTTTCTTTGGGTGATCATTTTGGCCTTGGACATCTGCTCTAAGATCCAGTAGTATCAACATGATTCTTACAAATCCAGTAATCTCAACTTCGCAGGAAGGCAAATCAAATGGAAGAATAACAGAGCAGCTCTCACTTATGATCAAAATATTTATTTATTTATTTGATTTGTCAATTGCTTCCAAGATAATAGGTATAAGTATATACATAGTTATGAATCCATGAAATGGTTACATATAAGAAAAATAAAAGAAACAATAGGAGAGGGACGGTAGGCACGTTGGTGCGCTTATGCACACCCCCTACAGACCTCTTAGGAAAGGGGTGAGATCA